>MU669126.1:0-76640 GCA_026770625.1 Nicotiana glauca
AAGCCCGGGTGAGATCTGCGGTCGCATCTGCGATCGCAGAGTAGACATGCGGTCTGCATAATGGACCGCAGAATTTCTCCTCAAAACCCAAATGTTCTGATACGATCTGCGACAAGAATGCGGTCCGCATTCGTGTTCTGCGGTCGCATTATGCGCCGCAGAATTGACCGCATTTTAACTTCAATTTTTGACAAATCTTCTGTTACACTCTGCGGTAGGAATGCGGTCCGCATTTTGATTTTGCGATCGCAGAATGGGCCGCATTTTTTACATCATCTTAGACCTATTTTCTGCTTCACTCTACGGTAGGAATGCGGTCCGCATAGCTGATCTGCGATCGCATTCTTGACCGCAGAATTGACAATTTTCTGGAAAAATTTATTCTTTTGATTTTTAAAGCTTAGATCACCAACACAATATTCGGACCTTGACACTATGAGCTACTAGGTTTTAAGCACAAAATTTTACGGGGCCTTACACATTCTCACGGTTCGGTCCCATCAAAATAAAAATTCAAAAGTCCCCAGGCAAAGAAACTAGGGTAGAAGTTGTGGTTTTGTAAAAGGTCTAATTCCAAAAGTTGTAATTCTAAATCCATTCAAGTTGTTTTGAGCCTTTATGATATCCTTAATTTCTAACCTTATCCAAAAGCCCACATTGAAGTCCAAAGAAAGAACTTTTGACCAATATTTGAGAATGCCAAGTCAAGTGAGATAGAGATACGGTTCAGATCAGGGGCAACACTCCGTTCTGCACCAGGAAAATGAGGAAATGAGAGAGTCTATTGGTTAAAACCCTCGTGGGCACCGTAGGATGATGGAAAGATGAAAGACATTAAAATGAGAGAGCCTTATCGGTGAAAACCTTCACAGGTACCGTAAGGCGACAGTGAGTTGAGATAGGAACAAATGAGAGAGGTTTGTCGATGAAAACCATTCAGGGCACCTCAAGCCGAACAAGGTTGGTGAATTTGTAAAGAGATTGGAATATGGATATCTCGAGGCATAAAGTATGACAACTGAAAGGTGATCGGTTGAACAGACTGGGCTGATTAATCCGAAATGCACGTCATGATTTTCTTGGATTTTCTTCTTTATTCCTAACTCTTGAAGTCATTGTATTTCATTTATTTTGGGTTTATTTCTCTAAGTATTCTCCTATGTCAGCATTGTTTAAGAAAGTAAGAAAGGATTTCAAAGCTTGCTACCAACTTCCAAATTGCACAAAGCAAAGTGCGGCCAAAACAGGCCAGAAATAGCACAATGCAAAAATGGAAAATAAGGTATTAGTGAAAGTTCAAGTGGTCGAGTGGTTTGTGAATTTTATGAAAATATATAGGAAGGACAAAAATGTAAAATAGTGGGTTGAGTGCAGGACACACAGGTCATTTAGGGTCCTGTGGGTGATTTTTAGTCAGAAAGTCAAACAATTCTTGGTCAGTTCAAAACAGCCAGTTAGAATAAAGTATGGCATAAGCTAACCACCACATTTTCAAACTGATAAAGTTTTCTTTGATTGAAATAGGGGCAGGAAATTTTGTTTGTTCCGGAGGATTTCTCCGTGAGGAAAGCATGTACCGGACAAGTTCGACCGTAAATCTTCAAGACATTCATAGGTAACAAGATTTAGCATAAGCTCTACCTCGAGGAAATATAAGTTGGCTTTAAAGTTTTTGCTCTTAAGATAATATTCAATTTGAAATTTTCAGGACCCTCCTGGATAATTGGGTCTAGCTTTAAGTTCTTAGAGATTTTGTGTAATATGATTCGATTAACACTCACATATTCGCCTAGATACCAAAATGGGGCAGAAAATTTTCTTTGTCATCATGCGCCCACCTGGAGAACAAGGGAATACAGTTCAAGTTGTTGGCAATCAGGCACCCATCTAGAGAACAAGGGAATATAGTTCAAGTTTTTGGCAATCAGGCGCCCACCTGGAGAACAAGGAAATACAGTTCAATTTTTGGCAATCAGGCGCCCACTTAGAGAACAAGGAAATACAGTTCAAGTTTTATGGCAATCAGGCGCCCACCTTGAGAACAAGGGAATACAGTTCAAACTTTTGGCAATCAGGTAACCACCTGGAGAACAAGGGAATACAGTTGAAGTTTTCGGCAATCAGGCACCTACCTGGAGAACAAAGGAATACAGTTCACTTTTTGGCTATCAGGTGCCTACCTGGAGAACAAGGGAATACAATTCAAGTTTCGACAATCAAGCGACCACCTAGAGAAAAAGGGAATGCAGTTCAAGTTATTGGCAATCAGGCGCCCACCTGAAGAACAAGCGAATATAGTTCAAGTTTTTGGCAATCAGGCGCCTACCTGGAGAACCAGGAAATATAGTTCAAGTATTTGGCAATCGGGCACCCACTTGGAGAACAAGTAAATATAGTTCATGTTTTTGGCAATCAGGTGCCCACCTGGAGAACAATGGAATACAGTTCAAGTTTTGGCAATCAGGCACCCACCTAGAGCACAAAGGAATACAATTTATGTTTTTCGGCAATCTGGCGCCCACATGGAGAACACAAAAATATAATTCACATTTTTGTAGTCAGGCGCCCACCTGGAAAACAAGGGAATGCAATTCAAGTTTTGGCAATCAGGCACCCACTTGGAGAACAAGGGAATACGGTATAAGTTTTTGGCAATCAGGCACCCACCTGGAGAACAAGGGAATACAATTGAAGTTTTTGCAATCAGGCACCCACCTGGAGAACAAGGAATACAGTTCAAGTTTCGGCAATCAAGCGCCCACCCGGAGAATAAGGGAATGCAATTCTAGTTTCGGCAATCAGGCACCCACATAGAGAATAAGGGAATACAGTCATGTTTTTGGCAATCAGGAGCCCACCTGGAGAACAAAGGAATACAGTTCAAGTTTTGGCAATTCGGCACCCACCTGGAGAACAAGGGAATACAATTCAAGTTTTGGCAATCAGGCGCCCACCTAGAGAACAAAGGAATACAATTCAAGGTTTTCGCAATCAGGTGCCCACCTGGACAGCAAGGGAATACAGTTCAAGTTTTGGCAATCAGGCGTCCACCAGGAGAACAAGGGAATACAGTTCAAGTTTTGGCAATCAGGCGTCCACCTAGAGGACAAGGGAATACAGTTCACGTTTTTGGCAATCAGGCGCCCACCTGGAGAACAAGGGAATATAATTATAGTTTTGGCAGTCAGGCCGCCCAGAGAACAAGGGAATACAGTTCATGTTTTGGCAATCAGGCGCACACCTGGAGAACAAGGGAATACAGTTCATGTTTTTGGCAATCAGGTGCCCACCTGGAGAACAAGGGAATACAGTTCACGTTTTTGGTAATCAGGCACCCACCAGGAGAACAAGGGAATGCAGTTCAAGCTTCGGCAATCAGGCGCCCACCTGGAAAACAAGGGAACTCATTTCAGAATTCAATTCGCATTAGCAACAACAAAAATTCACCTCGAGAGCACAGTTCAACAGTTCAAGATGTACAATAGAGCTGTAGAAGATTCAAGATCAAGTTCTGAAGACATATAGATAGGAAGTTTGTAACTCATAGCGGATAGGCTTAGTTACTCTTTTTAATCTGTATTTTTGATGTAATAAAAGACCACGGATTGGAATCTCAACGGAATGGCACCTCGCTCAACTCTCCAACTTATCCTACCAAAACTTTCAGAACTAAACTGACCTTATTCCTTTATAGCCAAGGATATGTAGGAAACCTCTGAAGCAAGGTACGGTCAGACTTTTAAAAAATGCTTCCACAGAGTATTCAAACGGTAAAAAATTGCTCGTATTTGCCCACTTTATCTTTGCCGAAAAACTCTTTGTTTTTTCTTGCAAAGAGGGGCAGCTGTGAGCACGTGATTTTTGCCCTATGTGAAATACTCCTACAAATTAAAGAAATAATTTTTTTCTAAATATTTGTAATTTCATAGGTTTTTGTAGGAATTTTTGTTAATTGTCTAAATTTCCGTGCATGTTTAATTTTATTCAAATCATGAAAATTGTGAGCGGTAAAATCGGGGGAATCCATTTCCCACTAATAAGGTATGTTCGGAATGTCCTAACAACATATCGAGGCCGTGAGATCATGATCGGGCTCCCTATCTCGAGCATCATCCGCGGCCCTGCAGTGGCTCGAAGGTTAAAGGATCTGTTCGTGACTCAGCAGAGGTCACAAAGACGAGGAAATGCCAAGGCAAGTAGCCAAAATCAATAGGCTCTGGTGTCTTGTCTAGCCATCCCATCCCCGTATTTTTACATTTAATGCGTTATGTACTATACCAAGTCCGATCGCCTATATAAGGGGGACTCATTCCACTTTGTAAGGGACTGATGTTGCTCCATTTCTCCACAAGTGCAGTAATATCTCTCTCTCTTTCTGATAAATTGATCAATCCCATTGGCCCGAGGCCGCCTTAGCATTTTATCGCTTTCTAATTTGTTCTTCACTACTTCTCTCAGTATTGGTAACATAGAGCTATTTTTAGTCATATTTCCGCCTGTTATCCCATTTTTGATTGCCCTCAGTGGCTCGAGCTCAGCTCGAACCTTGGCCCCGAGGTCCCTGTAGGCCGACTTTGCATTCAGGCAACAAACCTCCTTGGTTCGACTAATACCTTGCTCAACTCGCTTTTCATCATTATACTTCACGTTCTTAGCACTAACTGCCTTAACAAACTAGCTCGGGAATAGATTACGTATTTTTAGAATCCTGTTTACATATTTAATTTTTGTTACCATTTGCACGATAAACAGTTTGGTAGCCATTGTGGGGATAAAAATAATAGTGATTAAGTTTCGTCACACGAACGCACGTTATCTTTCATACTTTTTCTTGCCCAAGATCTTTTGATTTCAGGTTAATGTCTAGCTCAGTAAGCAAAATCGAGAACGACCACCCCGCAAATCACAGAGAAAATAGTATTGATATTCTAACGGCTAGTGCGACACCGCAGGACCCAGATAATGCATCTAGATCAGTTCAAGTGGATGCAGGCTTGCACGTCGTGCAAAAGGTCAACGAAGCCTCGCGCACCAATGTTGGCATACAGCATGTTGACCAACAGGAAGCGCAAAAAATCCCGGCCTGGGTAGAATAGGAAGTTAGTCTTCATATTATATTTGAAATGTCGCAGGATCAACAGTTGGCTATCGTTCGGCTGCAAAGTCGCCATGAGACTCCCGACGTGGCAACATGGTAAATATCTCCTTACGTCAACTAGTAACCGAGAGATCGAGCAATGATGGATCAGCAACCTACCCCGCTGCAGTAAGGATGTGGGGGAACCTCTTCGAAAGGATTGAATCGGGCTCGTGGAAGCTCTTACAACAACCGTCTCCCGAAGATACAGTCCTAGAACTCGTTTCATAAAAATCAGGAATGACAAATCTCTCTAGGTATGACAGGATCTCAGATCTTTACAGGCGTATAACCACTTACACATGCTCGCCCAGGGAAAGCGACCTCCAAAATGTTGAGTTCGAACCCGTCCTATTAAAAATATTTGAAGAGACTCTCTTGAAAGAAACCATGACGCAGTGCCACTGCCCAGCACCTTACCTCAAGGACCCGCTTACCATACTAGTGTGGTCCTCCGCGAAAGCATGCGCTGGTGCCATCAAAGCAATACCAAGAGGGCCCAATGCACCTGAGGCCAAACGAAGAAGAAATTAAATGCTGCAGGAAGCTGCACCCCACTCCCTGACAGGATGAATGAGATCTCTCCTAGTCAGACACCAGGCATGGTTGGATGCCCGCACCCAATACAGGCCCCGAATCAGGGCCGTAGATGATCGTCCAGGAACCTCCGCAGGTTTGGCATATCCAGGCAGACTCCCGACAAAGAAGCTGATGCCGAGCGAATAGAAGCATCGTCCGCGCGCTGTGAACAGAAGGAACGACTTGAGTTGCAGCCCGCCTCGCAGCAATAAGGCAATAGCCCGAAGACAGCACCCTCGAGGAACCTCCAATGGTACCAGATTCAACAAGACACAGCTGGCGGGGAAACCTCGCCCGGCAGAGTACGATTTCAGCATTGTTGTACCAAGCATCATGATCATTATAAGCGAAACCAGGAATGCCAGGTGGCTCAGACCTATTCGACTGAAACCCCTTCAAGAAAACCGTGGCCCGGCGCGGGAACCACGAGGTGTGCAGGGTCACTGGACTAAAAGAGCAACAAATATGATGTTCAATAGAGGTCGCCACCAAGTATCATCGAGCGGACCAACTCGGATCCAGCTCCAAAGGAGGAAGGAGATCGGGGAAAACGAAGCTGGCAGGCCTTGGTGTATTTCCATGACCGTAAAAGGAGAGCGGAACCCCTCAAATATTCGTAAAGTATAGAGTGAAAGTGCTAATCACCAAAAAAAGACGGTCCTGGAGAATCCTCGAAAAGGACACCTTGCGCTTAACGGAAGGGACGACTAGACTCCGCCTCGACCTTGTATTAACACATTGGTAACCCCCTCCCTCACTTGACTTATTTCAAATAAAGCATGTGCTCATGAATACAGGTGTCTCGGCCAACTATACCAACGGTGTAAGGCCAAATCCAATAAGACAGTTCGGACTAACGAACCAAATCGCTCCCACGCCTCGAATATTTGATGGGTGGTTCCGGATGATAATCACCACAACAATCAGGGAAGCTGCTCCCCCTATAAGGCCTGCCCGACCCCGGGCTAGTACGTCGAGCATGCAAGGCGTAAACATTTTATGCAGATGACAATAGATTCGTCTCCCGGACGCGACTTCGACCCTGCTCTGCCAAAAGGGTGAAACCCCACGGCAAACATGGGACTAAAGTATTTGACAAGGAACTACACGTGATTAGAGGAAATCCCTCACCATGTGAACCATTACCGGCATCGATGCCTCCGCCCTCGAAAGGATCAAAGGGTAAATAGAACCACATCTTCAGTCAGGCCAGGTCGAACATAGCAGAAGGCTACATCAAGGCTCGCGCCCCGAAACGTCGCCTACGCATCCCGCATAAAGGAAGAACTACTCCGCTCCTTTGTCGTTTCCTTTCTTTTCTTTTCACTAACATGTATTTAGGCAGTAAACTGAGGCATTCGGTGGTTCTTAATCCCACTCGGGGATCTGAGGCTTCAACGGGACCCGCCGAGCTTTTTTTTCCTCAATCGGGTTTTCAACCTGAATAACGTTCTCGGAAGGGCCAATAAATGGCAGGCTAAGTTCCAAAACGGAATCATATAGATAGATTAGATAATCGGAGAAACTGCACCCGAGCGGGTCAAACTCACAACAATGGGACAACATGTATTTACAGCATATATTTACGCCGAGTAATAAAGAATATTTTTTAGGCATTTCATGCTTCGAAGAAGACTATTTCGGCAAATTTATAGCAAAGGCCTCTCTGCGAGATACGCCCCGAGATACTCGGAGACATAAATAATTCAGCGCCCACACGACCCTAGGGTAAGAACTCCGTGCTCATCAAGCCCCTATAAGGCAACTCTGAGCTCACGAGAAGCAGTTTTCAGCAATAAACAACTCGATGACTCGGAGACTGCCATTAATCGCCATACAACCAGAAAACCCAAAACTGTAAGACCCCTAGTGGGTAGCCTCGGCAGAACCAGATCTATTCTAAAAACTGTAAGACCTCAACATGCATGAAAATCCCACATTTTAGGCTATACGTCGCATTTGTAAGAATCCCTAAAGGGAATACCCTCGGTGTAGACACCTAAACTACCGCTTGGGATCAAAAATGGCTATGGCCAAACGCATATGACTATGGTCAAAAAGGCTAATACAGCCAAAATAACATGACTCAGGGACGACCGACTATCGCTAAAAATCTTCCGAATATACTTTGAAAAGAACCGATTAAAACAAGCTTCCCTCAACAGGCAAAAAACAAGCTCTGACCACGTCGGCTCCAAATTGCAAAGGCGTCGATCTACTCGTCCTACGAGCTATGAACCTTATGAGGTGCTCAAAATATCACCGATAATGACTTGAAATTGAGGTTCTTTTAGAACCGAAGATGGGTCAGGAAAAAATATTCTAAAAGACCTTAACGAGCGGAAACAAAGCCTACAAAAAAGCCCACAGGAAAAAATAGCATAAGAGCCATTGTCGCCAGCTAAGCAAGCCTACGGGCCTCATATTAAAAGGTCTTTATGGCCATACAGCATAAGAGCCATTGTTGCCAGCTTGAAAATTGACAACTTAAGGATTAAAGTGAGCTCAAATTGTAACCCGATTCGGAGACCAGATTTTAAATAGTTAACTAAGCAAGCCTACAGTCCACATACTAAAAGGTCTCAACGACCAAATGGCATAAATTCCACAATCACCGGCCGGAAACCCAATGAGATTTAAGGGTCGATTACAGCTCAAGTCGCAATGCGACTCGGAGACTGGACTCGGAAAATTGTAATATACCTAATGGCACAGCATAAATGCCACTACCACCGATTGGAATCTCAAGGAAATTTAAGGGTCAATTACAGCTCGAATCGCAACGCAACTCAGAGACTGGACCCAAAGCTAATTGAGATAACCAAAACGCCCATGTGGAGGAAATAAAAACCATTATCGCAAGCCTGAACAAGCTCAAAAATTGAGGGTATATTAAGATTGAGTAGGATCTCGACTCGAAGACTGAACCCGAAGACAGTCAAATGCATGCAAGCATAAAGGCTAATCTGGGATCGAATCGATCCGTTGGAAACTCCAACAAGCAAAAATACAGAAGGTACAGGTTGCGAGGTTCCCCCTCTTATTACAACATATTGATGATGAAGCGTAATCTCGGCCTACGTCGTATAATGAAAGCTATATATATACACAACAAAGATGACAGGGAAAATTCGTTCCCCTTTTTTTTCTATTTTTTCTTGGCAACTACGGCCCGGCGGTCTCCTCCTCATCGTCAGATATCAGAAACTTGGCATCGACCTCCACTCCTTTGGCTCATCCGATCTCCACCAAAATATCAAAGACTCTGACATAAATCTTATCGAGGGTCTCCCTTCGGGATTTGCTCCTCTCATACTCCCTGTTATTGCCTACACGACCGAGGGCATTCTTTAACTCAGCCTTAGCGACAATGGAACTCCTTGAATGGGCCTCCATTTGTTTCCCCGCCCAGGTGTTATTCAGTACATTCTCGCCCCAAACGTTTTCCACCTCGGTTTTTGCCCTTGATAGCTCGGATAAGAGCCTCGCAATTATCTTTGCCCAAGCAGAATCACTAGCATGAGCGGCCTGAATTTGCACCTCAAAAGCGGATATCACAGCCTGAGCCCTCTCTTTAACCTCGAAATGGGCACTGACACGCACTTGCAGCTTAGTGAATTTGCGTTTGGCATTGCTAACCTTGCCCTAGAGCTGTTCTAGATCATCAGCCTTGTCCTTCAACTAGAAAATCAGCACGTCAAAATACGGCAAGACAAAAAAAGGGGGGGAGGAACACAAGCCAGCGCGGAATGCAGAATACCTGTTTCTCCAGGAGGACCTCCCGTAAAGAAACAAGCTCATTTTCCTTTGCCGCACAAAGAAGTTTGAGGGATTTTTCCCTTTCTCGAGTCTCCCACAACGGGGCCTCGCAACGAAGCAGCTCGACTTTGAGCCTATCGAAAGCTTGAAAAAGAAAAGCCAGGCGAGTAAAGGGAAAGGAAAGGAGCATGGGGCCAGAACATCCCTATCGCGGCCGAAAACTCACTACAAGATCAAGACGATGAGCCTCACTGAGGGACGAATCTATGTCCGATGATGTTTCAATCCCGAAAGATTGCCGACGGATCGAATCTCTCCCTCTCAACCGCTGTAGAGAAGGCGCCTCACCACAAACCTTCTCGTACCACAGAACACCTTTCCTTTTGACATCGCTCTTTGATTCCTGAAACGACAGTCTCACCTCGAATAAACTTCCGGCACCTGCGATAGAGGAATTAGGAAAGTCAATAAAAAGGAAGTCGTCCCTAAGAAAAGGGGGGAGGAGAACGCCAGGCACCTACCATGATGCTTTGCCTCCGATCTCCCTTTCGAAAGATCTCGCCACCGGCGCCTATCGTGAGCCCAGCATGCTGCCAGCTTACGAGAACATTTGGCTAAGTCAGGGACCTCACTAGGTGACCAAGGGGTTACTATAAACAAAGGACATGAAGACATCATTATGGGACCCACCTCATATGATGAAAGGGACAGTTCGAAGAAAGTGCTTACGAGCAGAGTTCCATTTCTCAAGAAATGGTAAGAATTCTTCGGGGATAATATCGATCGTTTGAACTCGAATGAACTGGCCCATCCATCCATGGTCCTCATTATCCTCGCCGCCGATTGTAGGAGCTTGATTGGACCTACGCTGAAGAGCAACTAGGCCCCGAAAATGCAATAGCCGGTACAACCTTATGAGGTAACTAAGGGTAAATTCTATCCCGACCTTGTCAGCAAAATATCTCATCGACCACACCACCCTCTAAGAAAAGGTATGAACCTACGGCAACGTTACCTGATACCTTCTATAGAAATCAAGCACAACTCGGTCTGGGGAACCCGGCACGAGAACATGGGTGTACACACTTAAGAAACCCTCAACATATGTTATGACACTCTCTTCAAATAAAGGTACTTGCAGAACCACGCCTTCCCCCCATTCACAATCTCTCCTGATTGCCCCGAGGTTCTCCTCCCTCACCAATGAAATAATCCTCGACACGTGCTCCCGATGGCCCGGAACATTGGGACGCTTCCCTGGCGTGGCGACCCCCTTAGAGGCAGCATTCTCTGAGCGTCGCTCCCCCGACATCGGAAGAGGGCTGTTGGCTCCAACCAATGGTGGAGCACAGGAAGGGATTCCCTTTGTCCAAGAATCAGGTGTCGAAGTGGCGGCCATGGCCACGATAAAATAAGAAGAAGAAGAAGAGGAGGTTCCAGGAAAAAACTCGCCAAAACAAAGAGGGGAAGAGACTCACACAAAGTGCCAGGCTCTACAAAAGAGATAGGCTTATCAAAAAACTGTAGAATCACCGCTTGAGGGACGGATAGACAAATATATAGGGGCCAAGAAACAACTACTCAATTTCCCAAGAAGGCCAATTAATTATGGCCGCGTTAAGGTCACCTTCCCCTTGGGGAGTGCACTAGCAGAATCATCCCGGGCTCCCGCATAATTCATAAAATCAAGGGACCTCGAGAGATACCCGATGTTGGTTTAGAGGAGCCATCGACTTAACCTCGGGACGTGGCTAGCCTTGGGACCACGAGGCCAACCTACTAAAAGGCTCTAAAGGCCCGATGTACGATGCTCTAAAGCAAGAAGGACTACCAGAATAAAAGCTCCTTTCATATATTGACAAAATGGAAAAACATCTTTGCTCTATTCATCTACTAGAAGGGAGAACACATAAAACAAAAAGAAGGCATATAAAAAAAGGGGGGCTCGGAGACTACTCCTCGCCACTATCATCTTTGCCCCCATTAGGGGAAATCAAAAGTGCCAGTTTTCCCTCCATCACGCGAGCCTCCTCTAGGTCAGCAGATAGCTCGAAGCCCTCGGCCTCGAGTTCTTCCAGGACCTCCTTCTTCCCCTTTGATTTAGCATGTTTGACAGCTCAGACCAGCGTCTGCTCAGCCACCAGGGATATGTCACAAGCCATCGCACGTGCTGTAGCCGCGTCCTCCTTATAACAGGTAGCATCTCGTTCGACCTCAAGCTTAGCCGCAGCCAAAATAGCAATCTACTTAAGGGTGTCAGATAGAAGGCCCTGGGATGTTGCCAATTCCCCTATCACCGTCTCGCTCCGTTCCCTCATCCCAGAGACATCCACTTCCAATTTATTGATCCGCGAGCTACTCTACTCGACCTTCAGTGAGAAGCAACATGATGAATATGCAAATACATAACACATATGGACACTGAGTAAATGAGCAGGTATGAGCGAGGCAGAATACCTGAGAAACAAGAGCGGCCTTCTCCAGAAGTGACGCCTCAAAAGAGGCCCGAAGCTCCCTCAATTCTTTATCTCCCCGAGCACCTCGAGCCAATGAGTCTTTCAGTTTTGAAGCAATGATATTATGCTCCTTCTCATGACATGAAATTTCCCCATGAAGCTGGAGGATGACATGGTCATACATCTCTTTACACTACGGCACAATGAGAAAGTTAAGAAAGACGATGAATAATGCCCGAGAGCAAAAAGAAGTGCACAAGGAAAAATCATCACCTACTGCAAGGACTTCTCTGCTACTTCAATGGCATCGGAGACGTCAAGATCAGCTTTGTCGATTATGCCATCAAGAATGTTGACAATGAAGCCTCCCCTTCTGAAAAAAGTACCAACCGTGGCACCAATCATCCTTTTAGCATCTCTCAACTCTCTTGATGAGACTGGATAGTTTTGAATGAGTTTGTTCGGGTCGCCGATTCCTTCGAATAGCGACCCACATTCTTTGAAGGCCCCGAACTCTGACCCATCAGAACTGATAGCCCTGCTAGCAGATGCTACATCAAATTTGGCCGCACGATTCAAAGCCACATCAACGTCCTCTTCGAAGCCCTCTGAATCCTTTGCCCTGTCGTACCCAGCCATCCCGGAGTCAGCAGCCTCCAGCCGTGACACCTGTAAATCTCTCTTGCTAAACCTCACTCTCCTCCTCAATGGACTGCCATCATCATCCTCCCCCTCGACATCGGGGTTCAGCCTGGAGGTTAGGACAGCAGTTTCATCAGGGCGAGCAGTGGCCACCCTAACTTTCCTTTTCTTGTTTGTGTCGGGCCCCAAGGCTTCCGTTTCAACATCGGGGGTGTCACGCCCTGAATCCGAGGGACATGACCGGCGCTCGACCGGGTAGCCCCAGTCAAGCGGACCTGAGTGCCTCTCCTACCCCACGTGTTACCCCGCATTTTTCATTACTTATTAGCCAAGAGAAATAACCATTTACAAATAAAATACCTTTTTATTACAAAACATACATATGGTACATGATTCTTAGCGTGGTTACACTTTACATAACCCAACGTGCAAGATACATATTACATAAGTTCATGACCCACATTTCCTGTCTACGTAGCCTCTAAACATGAAAGGGGATGATATTGTACTTGCCGATAATAAGGCTCCGGCTATACCTTATACAAATACCAAAATAAGACTCCAGAATAAAGGCGGCATGAGCCACGCAGGGCCCCGAAAGGAAAGTGGCTCACCAATTTAGCTGGCGGGAAGGGATGAAAAGCTACGGTCGGTGGACTAAAGTACCTGCTATGGATCCACCTACAATCATAACACAAATTGTACTGGAATGTATGAACAAACTTGCTCCAAGTAAACTCAAGCCATATACAAGTAGGTAACAGTAATAGAAATAACAATCAAATGCACAAGAAAAGGAACAATCAAGCCAAACAAGTTTTTAATCTCTCTTGTTTTCCACCTTCCACAATTCCACACCAATGATTTCACAATTTTCTCAAATGTTTATTTCAATAGTGATTTCGATCACTTTTCCACCCTTATTACCTCGGCCACCATTATCGCCACAACCCATACCTTATAACTTCATTGCGGTGCGCAACCCGATCACACCGTATAGTCACAATCCACAAACAACACAACAACAATCAACAATTCACAAGGATCAACAACAACACTTCTTAAGAAATAACAACAACAATTTACAAGTATTTCCATAACCATCAATACTATTTTCCTTCATATCTAACAACTCACATGTGCTTTACATTACAACGACAATTGCCCACAATAAGCCATAGATGTGGTTATAACAGTTATTCCAGTTGCATCATTCACGATTTTCTTCCATCATTTGTTTCTCAACTCTTACCACATAACACTTTCACAATCACGCATTTAGTTTATTGCCAGTTACTTGCACCATTATATCGGGAAACTTAACCACAACACTCAATAAAACCAATCACAAGATTTCCACAACAATCACAATCATACAAATAACAATAATTTTCATGAATAAGCCACGTAGATATCACATACCAAATATTCGTACACCAAACAAGGCGATTCTACAAAGATCAAAGTTAGTCATACATACCTGGAGCCAAATTCCCTTTTAATATCTCCTTCCAACTTTACCAAAAAGCCTGGCAACGTCAATCTAGTGGACAAATTAATACATATCTCTTAGAATCAAAGTTCACAATCACTACCCAAACATATTTAGGTTATCAACTCTTCTTTACACTATTCTTCACTCCCGCCTAATTACTCTTACTAGATTTTAGGTTTTAATATACATGCATGAGTGTTTCGACCCCTATTACCAAGAATCAATGCATAAGAATCTCCCTTTTTATTAAAATTTGAAAATCAATGAAAAAGAGTTGGGGACCGTACCTTCAAGAATGGAGATGATGATAATACTCAATAATTTCCGGGCCTGGGCGACATTGGAAAATCAAATTGACGAAGATGAGACTTTCTCTCTCAAGAACCCTCTCTCCCTTCTCTCTAGTTTTATCCAGAAAAATGTGTAAAAATGAAGGGTTGGGGTGTTTTATTGAAGAAGAGATCGGGTTGAAAAATTAGAAAATATGTAGCCGAGTCAGGTTTGCGATCGTAGAGTGGAAATACGGTCCGCATAATGGACCGTAGAAGTGCTCCTAAAATCTGACTTCTCTGCCTGGGTTTGCGACAGAAATGCGGTCCGCATTTCTGTTCTGCCATCGCATAATGCACCGTAGAATTGACCTTCACAAATCCTCGAGGAATTTATGCGACGATTATGCGGTCCGCATATTGATTATGCGATCGCATAATAGACCACATTTTCAACTTCAATTTCGACTAACTCACTGGTTACCTCTGCGGTATAAATGCAGTCCACATACCTGATCTATGACCGCATAATTAAAATTTTCTGGAAAATTTTGATTCTTGATTTTTAAGTGCAAAATCAGTAAAAAGGGTCCGAACTGCGGCGAGCTTTCCTAACACATATTCGGATCTTGGCACTACGAGCTACTAGGTTTTGAGCACAAAATTTTACGGGGCCTTACATCCTCCCCCACTTAAAATCATTCGTCCTTGAATGAGGATTTTTGAAAATCAGTTGGTTTGAAAAACATGATATGCAGACTCTCAAAATTTTCACTAACTCCCGTATTTTTAGAAAAATTTCGCCAGAGTTTCCTTTGTATTATGGACATATCTACCTATCAAAGAGCCCCCGAAACATATTTTCAAACACCATCACAAATTCCTATCATCCCTAAAAATGGTGTACAATTCATTACCTTAACAGTTGCACATACTCAATCACTTGACGAACTTTTGCACATAGTTTGATTACTACAATGAGTCCCATATAGTTTAACCACTTCGATTAACTATAGACATGTAAATTAATCATTTCCAACCTATACTATCATAAGCCAATTACTTATCACAAGAGTTCTTACAAAACTTTTCATTTACCTAGAAGGGTTTGCATATGACTCAAATAATCACAACACATACAATTTTGGCATAACTTGAAGAATTACAATAGTAAGTATTTAGGGGAGAAATGGGGTGTCTTTGCACCAAATGGGATACTATGCCAGTTCGCTAGGGACAAGAGTTTGCACGATCACTACTAGACTTGTTCAAACAAATGGGGATATTTTTCTTTCATCTCATTTTCTGCTTCCCTAGTGGCTTCTTCGACTTGTTGATTTCGCCACAACACTTTAACCGAAGCAATTTCCTTGTTTCGTAATTTATGGACTTGTCTATCAAGAATAGCAACCGGAATTTCTTCATATGATAACTCTTCAGTAACCTTGATGTCTTCTACTAACGCGATGGTGGACGGATCTCCAACCACTTTCCTTAACATAGACACATGGAACATCTGGTGCACGAGGGACATTTCAGGGGGCAACTCCAGCTTATAAGCAACTTGCCCTATCCATTGAGCGATCCGATAAGGTCCGACATACCTAGGACTCAACTTTCCTTTCTTCCCAAATCGCATGACTCCCTTCATAGGAGACACCCTTAAGAATACCCAATCATCAACTTGGAATTCCAACTCTCTGCGACGAACGTCCGCATAGGATTTCTGGTGACTCTAAGCAGTTTTCATCCTTTCTTGAATGACTTTCACTTTCTCCATAGCCTGGTGCACGAGATCTGGTCCTATCAATTCTGCTTCACCCACTTCAAACCACCCAATCGAACACCTACACCTTCTTCCATACAATGCCTCAAATGGGGCCATCTGAATGCTAGCATGAAAGCTGTTATTGTAAGCAAATTCTATAAGGGTCAAGTGATCATCCCAATTACCATTGAAGTCCAAGACACAAGCGCGCGACATATCTTCAAGCGTCTGAACAGTCCGCTCTGCTTGACCATCGGTCTGCGGATGGAAAGTCGTGTTGAGATTCACCTGGGTACCCAAACCTTGCTGAAATTTCTTCCAAAAATTAGCTATGATCTGAGCCCCTCGATCCGAAATAATAGAGAGCGGAGTACCATGAAGCCTCACTATTTCCTTGATGTACAACTGAGCATACTGTTCTGGGGTATCGGTGGACTTGACTGGCAAGAAGTGAGTTGATTTGGTGAGTCATCCACTATCACCCAAATTGAGTCAAATTTTCGCTGAGTGCGAGATAATCCTACCACGAAATCCATGTTGATCATGTCCCACTTCCACATTGGTATTTCCATAAGCTGGGTTAACCCATCGGGCTGCTGATGCTCAGCTTTTACTTGCTGACAATTTTGACATTTAGATACAAAGTCAGCCATACCCCTCTTCATACCGTTCCACCAATAAATTTCCTTGAGATCGTGATACATNAAAATACAACTGTTGCAAGCTCCAAATCATGTGTCGGGTAATTCTTCTCGTGATTCTTGAGTTGCCTTGCAGCATACGCTATAACCTTCCCATGCTGCATCAATACACACCCCAAACTGATCCAGGAAGCATTGCAATAGACCACAAATTCTTTCGTGCCTTCCGGCAAGGCCAATATCGATGTCGAGATCAACCTTGACTTCAATTCCTGAAAACTTTTCTCACAAGCGTTGGACCATTGGAACTTAACTGCTTTTTGCATCAATTTAGTCAATAGGGAGGCGAGGGTAGAGAATCCCTCCACAAACCACCGGTAGTACCCGGCTAAACCCAAAAAGCTACGAACCTCCGTCGGGGTCGTGGGTCTAGGCCAATCCTTAACCGCTGCAATCTTCTGGGGATCCACCTGAATCCCCTCACTGGAAACAACATGACCCAGAAAAGTTACGAACTCCAACAAAAATTCACATTTTGAGAATTTAGCATACAATTGGTGCTGATGAAGAGTCTGCAAAACTGCTCTGAGGTGATCAGCATGATCCTCCCTGCTCCGCGAATAAACGAGGANTGAACCCGGGTGCACCGAATACTTGGAATGATGAGCCTCCGCCATTACTCTCACCCAAAAGTTATCCACATCTGGAACACATAGCCTTCCTTGACATCGTAGCACATCATCATTGTCGTCGAGTGAAAATGCCAAAGTTTTGTTGTTCAGAACTGCCTCCTTCATCTGTGCCAATGCTGAATCGATGAACTATTTTTCCTTGACTTCCACGACAAGCGATGATTCTGCTCTATTACATACCATAATTTCCTCCTCATTTGGGGTTGAAATGCAAACCCCAAGACTGGCCAACTGATATACCTCCCGAGCTAGGAGCCTCTGATCTGCCCCCAAGTGAGCCAAACTATCCATGGATTTTTGACTGAGGGCGTCGGCCACAACATTCGTGTTTCCCGGATGGTATAAGATGTTCATATCATAATCTTTAAGCAATTCTAACCACCGCCGCTGCCTCAAATTTAACTCCTTCTATTTGAACAAATATTGGAGACTCTTGTGGTCTGAGAACACATCCACATGGACCCCATAAAGATAGTGCCGCCATATTTTCAAGGAAAATACAACTGTTGCAAGCTCCAAATCATGTGTCGGGTAATTCTTCTCGTGATTCTTGAGTTGCCTTGCAGCATACGCTATAACCTTCCCATGCTGCATCAATACACACCCCAAACTGATCCAGGAAGCATTGCAATAGACCACAAATTCTTTCGTGCCTTCCGGCAAGGCCAATATCGATGTCGAGATCAACCTTGACTTCAATTCCTGAAAACTTTTCTCACAAGCGTTGGACCATTGGAACTTAACTGCTTTTTGCATCAATTTAGTCAATAGGGAGGCGAGGGTAGAGAATCCCTCCACAAACCACCGGTAGTACCCGGCTAAACCCAAAAAGCTACGAACCTCCGTCGGGGTCGTGGGTCTAGGCCAATCCTTAACCGCTGCAATCTTCTGGGGATCCACCTGAATCCCCTCACTGGAAACAACATGACCCAGAAAAGTTACGAACTCCAACAAAAATTCACATTTTGAGAATTTAGCATACAATTGGTGCTGATGAAGAGTCTGCAAAACTGCTCTGAGGTGATCAGCATGATCCTCCCTGCTCCGCGAATAAACGAGGATGTCGTCAATAAAGACAATCATGAAGGAGTCTAGAAATGGTTTGAAAATCCGATTCATAAGGTCCATGAAAGTTGTCGGGGCGTTGGTTATCCCAAAAGACATAACCAAGAATTTGAAGTGACCATAGTGAATTCTGAAGGCGGTTTTAGGAATATCTTGCTCTCTGATCTTCAACTGGTGATACCCGGATCGCAAATCAATTTTGGAAAAGAACTTTGCACCTTGTAATTGGTCGAACAAATCATCTATCTGAGGCAAAGGATATTTATTCTTGATGGTGACTTTGTTAAGCTACCGATAATCAATGCACATCCGAAGCGACCCATCCTTCTTTCTGACAAAGAGAATCGGAGCACCCCACAATGACACACTCGATCGTATGAACCCCTTCTCTAATAAATCCTTCAGCCGCTCCTTTAACTCTCTTAACTCTGCTGGCGCCATTCTGTATGGAGGAATAGATATTGGCTGGGTATCTGACAATACATCAATCCCAAAATCAATCTCCCTATCTGGAGGAATTCCTGGAAGCTCATCTGGGAACACTTCAAGAAACTCGTTCACAACCGACACGAACTCGAGGGCAGATACTTCTGACGTGGTGTCCACCACCCGGACCAAATGATAGATACATCCCTTTTTAATAATCTTTGAAGCTTTAAGGTAGGAAATAAACCTACCTTCGGCACCACACCATTCCCCTTCCACTCGATAACCGGCTCATTGGGGAACTCGAGTTTCATGACTCTCGTTCGGCAGTCAAGTTTAGCAAAGTACGAATAAAGCTAGTCTATTCCCATAATCACATCAAAATCCACCATTCCAAGCTCAATAAGATCGGTCGTGGTACTGCGACCACACACCGTGACAACATAATTCCTATAGACCCACGAGGTTGTAATAGAATCACCAACTGGAGTCGATACAGAGAATGGCTCATGAAGTTGTTCGGGTTCTATCCCAAAACTTGAATCAATGAATGGGGTGACATAAGACAAAGAGGACCCTGGATCAATAAGAGCATAGTAATCAATGGCCTGAAAAGACAAGATACTTGTAACAACATCTGGAGAAGCCTCAGCATTCTAGCGACCACTCAAAGCATAGAACCGGCTAGGTCCACCCCTAACTGCACCACGCCCTGCTGGAGCTGGAGGATGCACAGATGATATAGAAACTGAAGACCCGAATGACTGGGCAGATCCCCTACCCACACCCTGACTAGGTGCACGGCAGTCTCGCTGGATGTGACCTCTCAACCCTCACCTATAATATACCGGGATATCCAAATAGCAAGTCTCTATATGGAACCTCCCACACTTGGGGCATGTAGCTCTCCCCTGCTGATGGGACCTCACTCCTGGACTACCAGACAGACGGAACCTCCTGTTGTCTGAACCTGGTCTCGAGTGACTGCTCTGCTGGTAACTGTGCACAGATGGCGGTGCACTCACTGAGGACTGAGCATATGACTGGGATGGCCCTGATAACCCTCTCCCCTGAACTGGTCTCCCTAAGTGACCCATTGACTGGGCCCTGCTGCTACTCTCCCTTTCTGCCCGTATCTTTAACTTCCTAGCCTCTGTAGCCTGAGAGAATTCTACAATCTTTCCATAATTCATATCTGAGTGCAAGGCCACTGTAGCACCCTCATTCACCACTAAAGGACTAAGACCTTAAATGAAACGCCGCAATCGAGCATCCATGGTCGACACTAACTGAGGAGCATACTTGGACAACCTCACAAACTCCATGTGGTACTCCCAAACACTTATAATGCCCTGCTTGAGAACCTCAAACTCAGTGGCGCGAGCTGCCATTGTCTCGGCGGGAAAGAAGTGGTTCATAAAGGCATCTACAAAGTTATCCCATCTCGCCGGAGGTCTTCCCTCCTCACGGGAATCCTCCCACATCTCGAACCATGAACGCTCTGCTCCCATTAACCTGTATGAAGCCAACTTAACCCTCTCTGTCTCTGTAGCCTTCATCACTCGGAGGGTCTTGTACATCTCATCAAGGAAATCCTGCGGATCGGCCTCTGGGTCTGTGCCTGAGAACTTTGGAGGGGCCAATCACAGAAACTGGTGGACTCTGGAGCTAGCAGAATCTACTTGTCCGCTGGAGGACACAGGAGCATCATGAGATCTCTGGGCCTGGACGGCCACTAACTGGGTCAAAATACGGATGGCTTCTCTAAGTTCCCCATTAGAAACCCCAGGACCGAAAGATGGAACAGTATCAATATTAGGAGTATCGACGGGAAGGATGGTGGCACCCTCTGCCGCAGCTAGAACAGGAATGCTTGAATTTGGAATAGATAGGCCGGGGAGTCACTCTCAGCCACGGCATCAGGTACATGATTCATGGCCACACTTGGGGTAGCTTCGGTCCCAAGGCCGAGTCTAGCTTTCTTCTTAGGTGCCATTTCTGAAAAATTCGGAACAGAGCACGAGTTAGACATAGATACTTCCACTTTCCACTTCACCGCACAATATGGAATAACAAAGAAGATGATAGTTTCCTAAATGCCCGTGTATCCCCCTACTTATAGATGTGGTCGACAACACACTAATAAGAAGTGCTCTACTAGGCACGGCTCCGAGACATCCTAGGACTCTTTTAAAATACCTGGCTCTAATACCAAGTTTGTCACGCCTCGAATCCGAGGGACATGACTGGCGCTCGACCGGGTAGCCCCAGTCAAGCGGACCTGAGTAACTCTCCTACCCCACGTGTTACCCTGCATTTTTCATTACTTATTAGCCAAGAGAAATAACCATTTACAAACAAAACACCTTTTTATTACAAAACATACATATGGTATATGATTCTTAGCGTGGTTTACACTTTACATAACCCAACGTGCAAGATACATACTATATAAATTCATGACCCACATTTCCTGTCTACGGAGCCTCTAAACATGAAAAGGGATGATATCGTACTTGTCGGTAATAAGGCTCCGGCTATACCTTATACAAATACCAAAATAAGACTCCAGAATAAAGGCGGCATGAGCCACGCAAGGCCCCGAAAGGAAAGAGGCTCACCAATTCAGCTGGCGGGGAGGGATGAAGAGCTATGGTCGGTGGACTGGAGTACCTGCTATGGATCCACCTACAATCATAACACGAATGTAGCACCCCCGGCAAAAAGGACGTCAGTACACTTGAATTGTACTGGTATGTATGAACAAACTTGCTCAAAGTAAACTCAAGCCATATACAAGTAGGTAACAGTAATAGAAACAACAATCAAATGCACAAGAAAAGAAACAATCAAGCCAAACAAGTTTTCAATCTCTCATGTTTTCCACCTTCCACAATTCCACACCAATGATTTTACAATTTTTCTCAAAATGTTTATTTCAATAGTGATTTCGATCACTTTTCCACCCTTATTACCTCGTCCACCCTTATTACCTCGGCCACCCTTATCGTCACAACCCATATATCTATAAATTCGTGTTGTGGTGCACAACCCGATCCCACCGTATAGTCACAATCCACAAACAACAAAACAACAATCAACAATTCACAAGGATCAATAACAACACTTCTTAAGAAATAACAACAACAATTTACAATTATTTCCATAACCATCAATACTATTTTATCACATCCAACAACTCACATGTGTTTTACATTACAACGACAATTGCACACAATAAGCCATAGATGTGGTTATCAATTCCAGTTGCATCATTCACGATTTTCTTCCATCATTTGCTTCTCAACTCTTACCACATAACACTTTCATGATCACGCATTTAGTTTATTGTCAGTTACTTGCACCATTATATCGGAAGACTTAACCACAACACTAAATCAAACCAACCACAAGAATTCCACAACAATCACAATCATACAAATCACAATAATTTTCATGAATAAGCCACGTAGATATCACATACCAAACATTCGTACACCAAACAAGGCGATTCTACAAAGATCAAAGTTAGTCATACATACCTGGAGCCGAATTCCCTTTTAATATCCACTTCCAACTTTACCAAAAATCCTGGCAACGTAAATCTAGTAAACAAATTAATACATATTTCTTAGAATCAAAGTTCACAATCACTACCCGAACATATTTAGATTATCAACCCTTCTTTACACAATTCTTCACTCCCACCTAATTACTCTTACTAGATTTTAGGTTTTAGTAGACATGCATGAGTGTTTCGACCCATATTACCAAGAATCAATGCATAAGAATCTCCCTTTTACTAAAATTTGAAAATCAATAAAAAAAAGTTGGGGACCTTACCTGCAAGAATGGAGATGAAGATAATACTCAAGAATTTTCGGGCCTGGGCGACGTTAGAAAATCAAATTGATGAAGATGAGACTTTCTCTCTCAAGAACCTCTCACCTTTCTCTCTAGTTTTATCCAGAAAAATGTGTAAAAATGAAGGGTTGGGGTGTTTTATTGAAGAAGAGATCGGGTTGAAAAATTAGAAAATCTGGAGCCGAGTCGGGTCTGCGGTCGCACTTTACAATCGCAGAGTAGAAATGTGGTCCGCATAATGGACCGCAGAAGTGCTCCTAAAATCTAAATTCTCTGCCTGGGTTTGCGACAGAAATGCGGCCCGTATTTCTGTTCTGCGGTCGCATAATGCACCGCAGAATTGACCTTTACAAATCCTCGAGGAATTTATGCAATGATTATGCGGTCCGCATATTGATTATGCGATCGCATAATAGACCACATTTTCAACTTCAATTTCGACTAACTCACTGGTTTACTTTGCGGCAGAAATGCGGTCCGCATACCTGATCTGCGACCGCATTCTGGACCGCATAATTGAAATTTTTTGGAAAATTTTGATTCTTGATTTTTAAGTGAAAAATTAGTAAAAAGGTTCCGAACCGCGGCAAGCGTTCCTAACACATATTCGGATCTTGGCACTACGAGCTACTAGGTCTTGAGCACAAAATTTACGGGGCCTTACAGGGGGTTGGCCACATCAGCATATTCTCTCCAAGGCCTGCACCAGCACAATAAATGTGATACGCCATTGTTCGTGTCTGCATTTTTGTGCACGTTCAATTTTATTTAAATCATGAAAATTGTGTGCGGTAAAATCAGGTGAATCCATTTCCCGCCATAAGGTATGTTCGGCATGTCCTAACAACATGTCAAGGCCGTGAGAACGAGATCAGGCTCCCTATCTCGAGTATCATCTATGGCCCTACAGTGGCTCGAAGGTTAAAGGATCTGTCTATGACTCAGCAGAGGTCACAAAGACGAGGAACTCCTGAGGCAAGTAGCCAGAATCAATAGGCTCTGGTGTCCTGTCTAGCCATCCTATCCCCGTATCTTTACATTTAATGCATTTTCTACTATATTGAGTCCCCTCGCCTATATAAAGGGGACTCATCCCACCTTGTAAGGGACTAATGTTGCTCCATTTTTCCACAAGTGCAATAATATCTCTGTCTTTCTGATAAATTGTTCGGTCATATTTCCATCTGTTATCCCATTCCCGATTGCCTCAGTGGCTCGAGCTCGGCTTGAACTTTCGCCTGAGGTCCCCGTAGGCCGACTTTGCATCCGGGCAATAGACTTCCTTAGTTCGACTACTTCCTTGCTTAACTCGCTTTTCATCACTATACTTCACGTTCTTAGCACTAACTTCCTTAATAAACTAGCTCGGGAATATATCACGTATTTTTAGAATCCCATTTACAAATTTAATTGTTGTTACCGTTTTAACGGTAACCAAAAATACCATGAATTGCATTGAGATTTTATTTTCAATTTTTTATAATTAATTGGTAAATTAGTCGCTTTATTAAAAATTAAAAAAATAAAAAATTGGTTTACTTTTACATTTTTTTTAGCTTTTAACTCTAGATCAATGCTTTTTCTCTTTTAATTTAGAATTAATTAATTTTATCAATCTTTTGATTTGATAATTATAACATATATTAATTTAGGGTTTAATTTAGTTTTTTTTTAATTATTAATTAAATAAAATAAAAAGAAAAAGGATTTTTAAAAAAGGGAAAAAGAAAAGAAGGCTT
Source organism: Nicotiana glauca (assembly GCA_026770625.1). NCBI lineage: Eukaryota > Viridiplantae > Streptophyta > Magnoliopsida > Solanales > Solanaceae > Nicotiana > Nicotiana glauca. The sequence goes on from MU669126.1 coordinate 24,533, forward strand.
GGTCTTAAATTTTATTGGGCTAATTTAGGCTAAGCCCAAATTCTCCCCTTACCTATTTCAACCCTCAACCCAAAACAACAAATTACCCGCCCCTACCCAGACCCTTAACCCTGACCCATTCCCACTAACCCGCCCCATTCCCCATTAGTATATTGTATGCAGTAAAATCAAAAGACTTGATTTTTACTATCAAGATATTTTTGGAAGCCTTCCTCGAGACCCCGAGGGTGGAAGGCCACGATCGAATTCTTGGCCTCAGGGCTTATTGAGGTCCGAATCGAAGGAAGCATGGCCCGAGATCAAGGTGAGAAAAGAGGTCTCCGAAGCACATGGCTACGCCTGAAAGGGCCGATCTATCTGTAGCCTACTGAGATGACGTGCGATAGGCTGTCCCATCTTTCTACTCTTGTAAATAATATATACGTACTTTACCGAGTCCCCTCTCCCATATAAAGGGGACTCGCCCCACCTTGTAAGGGGCTGATGTTGCTCCACTTCTCCAATAAGCAATAATATCTCTCTCTCTCTCTCTCTTTTCTAAGTTATAAGTGTCGCTCTACCATTTTATTGTTCTTCGTTTGTTCTTCATCATTTAGTTCAAGATTGACGGTATAAATCCCTATTTATCTATATCCTTACCTGTTATCTTCTTCTCGACTACCCTCGATAAGACCGAGATAAGCTCGAGGCCTGGCCTCGAGGTACCTACTGCTTGCTCTAAGCCCAAGAACATCCCCTTACTGATTAGATTATCGCTTTGGCTAACCAGATCTTTACTATTTACTCTATGGTTTAGCACTAATCACCCTTACAAACTAGCTCGGGAATAGATCATGTATTTTTAGAATCCCATTTACAAATTTTAATTGTTGTTACCATTATCACGGTAAATAGTTTGGAGCCCACCATGGGGCTAAAAATAATAGTGGTTATTTTCTTGCTAGTTTCGTTACTCAAATGCACGATATCTTTCACACTTTTTCTTGCCCAAGATCTTTCGATTTCAGGTTAATGATCAGCTCGATAAGGGAAATCGAGGATGATAACCCCAAAAATTACAAAGAAAACAAGATGTCCTTCCTAATGGCTGGCGCGACACCATAGTACCTCGATAACGCATCTAGATCTGTTCGAGCGGACGCGAATTTTTACGCTGCACAGTGGGGTAATGAAGTCTTGCACTCCAATGGTGGCACGCAACACGCTAACCAACAGGAAGCCCAAAAAATCCTAGCCCTGGTAGAACGGAAAGTTAACCTTCGTATTATTTTTGAAATATTGCAGGAACAGCATTTGGCTATCTCTCAACTACAGAGCCGCCTGGAGACTCTCGGTGCGGCATCACCCAAAATATCTCCTCGCTTCGAGCCAGTACCCGAGGTATCGGGAAACGACGAACCAAAAACCTATCTTGCAACAGTGAGGATACTGGAAGACATTATCATAAAGATTGACCCACGCTCACGGAGTCTCCTACAGCAACCGCCTCCCGGAGATACGATCCCGGGACCCATTCCGCGGAAGTCAAAAATAACGAAATTACCTGGGAGTGACAGGACCCCAAATCCTCATAGGTGCATCACCATTTACGCACACCCGTCCAGGAACGGCAACCTCCAAAATAGAAACTCGGGCCCATCCGATGAGGAGATTTGAAGAAATTCTCCCGGAAGAAACCACGATGTGGAATCATTGCTCGACATCTAATCTCGGGGACCCACTCACCGTACTAGAGCAATCCGTGAAAGAACATGCCTACGCCATCAAAATAATGCCAAAAGGGCTCAATGCACCAAAGGCCGGGAGAAGAAGAAGAAATAAAATATCACGGGAAGTCGCACCCCGCTCTCCGACAAGACGAACGAGACCACTCTCGGTCCTGAATGGTGGGGTGGCACGGGCCTTCGCTAAAAACCCAAACAAAGCATACTCGACAGCTCCAGAGTAACTCAAGTGAAGCTTAGTTGCATATCTGATTGAGGCTTGATCATATACCAGCAACCAATACCAGACCCAAGTCAGAGCCGTGGACAACCCTCGAGAAACTCCCTTTCGATTGGCGTATCCAGGCAGATCCCCAACAGAGATATCGGCACTGAATGAATTGAGTCATAATCTATACAACACGAACGGAAGAAACGATTCGAGGTACAGCGCATCTCGCAACAACACGGCAGTTGACCGCAGATGACACCTTCTAGGAACCTCCAATGGTACCAGATTCAACAAAACAAAACCATCAAGAAAACCTCTCCCGATGGAGCTCGACTTCAACGTTGAAGTTCCAAGCATAGTGGTCACCATAAGTGAAGTCGGGAACTTCGGGTGGCTCGAATCTATTCAACCAAAACCCCTCAAAGGAAACTGTGGCCCACCACATGAATGTTGAAATGCTCGGAGTTACAGAACCAATAGAGCAGCAACTACGCCATCCAACAAAGGTTACCACAAAGCATTACCAAGCAAGCCAACCTGAATCCAGCTCCGCGTACAAGGGGAAATCAAACAAAGCAAAGACGGCAAGCTGCGGATCTTAGCAGGATGTCGTCATCCTTTAATGGTTGTGACGATATGCTGCCCCAGCCCAGACCCCTAACCCTGACTCGTTCCCACTAACCCGCCCCATTCCCCAGTAGTAAATGAACCCCTTATAAAATCTTCCCCCAAAATAAACCCTAAACCTAAGAAGATAAAAGCGGTACTGCGATATTTACCCATATCCTTCATCCGAACTCAACCCCAAACTCACCGAATCACACCTAAAATTGGACGCATCAACTCCCTGAGTCTGGTGGTCCCTTCCTTTCATCTCTCTCCAATGTGGTATAACCGTTTCTAACAGATTCCTTCTCCCTCACATGCCCTCTCTTTGTTTTTTTTTCGTATTTTTACTCTTTAGATGGAAATTAGGAGAAATGGGAGGCATAGGATTGAGTGAAATTGGATCACCCCCTCCATTTGTCCATTTTTCCATCAAAAAATGGGTAAAAAATAGATTTGGATAATTTGGGTGATTTCATGGGAAGGAAGCATAGAATGTTCGAGACTCCCCTATATATTGGAACTTTTCTTCAGAGGTAAGTTAGTTTTTTGAGGGGAGAGATCTGAAATTTGTGAGAGATTTCAATGATTTTAGGATTCTTCTGTAGTGTTGAACTCTGGAGAGAAACTGTGAGAAAATGAAAAAATTAAAAAATACATTTTTTGTTAAGAACTCTTAGGACGAAATTTCAGAGAGTTTATTTTTTAATAAGGAACTTCTTCTATTTTGGTTTTGTTTGGTAAGTTTTTGCTGAAATTAAAAAATGGAGAGAAAATTATAGTTTATAAGGATTTCTTCTTCCCTGCTTTTTTAGATTTCCAGAAAAAAAATACAAATTTTTTTAGCTTTGTCTTCTCATTTTTGCATTTCTTTTTAGACTTGCAGAGCAGTTTAAGTTTCACAAATATAACAAATTCCTGATTCTTCTTTCTCAATTTTGGATTTTGGTTCCAATATGGATTTCCATTGAGGGTAGTTTAAGCCAGTCGGATTTGAGGTACATGACCAGTTCGAGTTCCGTTCGTGGTTCATTTTGGATTGGTTGCCGGGTATTTCAATTTTTCTTCATCGAAATTCACTGATATTCAATATTCATGCAAATTAGTACAGGTTCGTATTTATTCAGCTTCAATTTTGATGTTGTTGTTGGTTTGAGGATCTGTTTCTTTTTATTATTTTGAAACTTGCTCGTTGAGGTGTCTTCATCGACATATAATATTTAATTTTGCTGGTTTTCCTTCATTTCTACATTGTCATTGATTGAAATGTTAATCTCATGTTAGCTGTACTTTGAGTTTTTTATTTTATGCTAAATTGACAAATGAAAGTACTAGCCTATGTGAAGCTAATTGTGAAAGTTCAGAAGGCTAGCAACTACGAATTAGCATGTTCTCTTTGGATTAATGTTGGTTGCATTAAATTTGGAGCCATTAACCCATGGATTGTTTCTTAGTTGAAACTTAATTTATTGCCTAACTACGCAGTGTTTTATAAGTTATGACTATTTGTGTATGATTTTCAAATTTGTTTGCTCGACGTATTGTGTAAAGTACATTGAGATTAATCGATTAGTTGTATGGCGAAGTGTAACTTAGGAGAGGCGCGAATTAGAATTCTGAAACATCTTTAATTTGATGACTTAGTTAATTGTGCTACCTCTCGTGCATGTTTTCCCATGGAAATGTCGGAACGCTGAAGTAATTCCTAGAACTCTTTTTTTTTTTTGCTATGTGTGTGGCCTAGTGACCATGCTAATTAAATTTCATATTGTCTGTTGCATTGTGTATTCGTCAAATGGGTTTGGACCTTAGCTTTATATATTTCAGTTTTGGTCAAATGGACAATTTTCTTGGAATCAATTCCTCTTAACTTCAAATTTAGTGTGTGCAGTGGTTAATTACTGGTATCCATGTGAGATGTCAAAGTTGTTTGAATGTACCTTTCTTAGATTGTTATACTGGACATCAGTATATTAATTTGAACTGTGATAGTGTTGGGTTTGAAGTTAGTGTGTCAATAATCCAAAGAAGTGTCAATTAATCCTTGTAGACCTTATCCGCATTAAAATTTATAATCTATGGCGTTTCACGAAAACCTCAAGCTTAGGAAATTCTTTTAAAATTATGAACATCGTAGTTTTCTTTAGGCACGTAATTACATCATCACAACTACGGGTATGGTTCCCATGGCGTGGTTTTGATACTTAATCTCAAATTAGTTTTAAATATGAACATCCGTAGTTAAATACTTTTCTTTTAATAAAATTAGAGTGTGCCTTCCAATTATCTAGTCTATGACCCTCACATTATCTCAACTAGTGTAGAAAACGCCTTGAACTTTCATGGTCTGCTTTAGGCGCGTTAATTAAATAAATTGACATAGCTATGGGTACGGTTCCCATGACATAGTTGTGACGCTTAATTTCTAAAATCCAGAAATATATTTATGTGACCCGACCACAATTTAATCTTGTTAATAAATTAAACACGTCGTGGATCATGGGTATAGTTCCGGTGACATGATTTGCAACCCGTAATCAATTAATAAATTGTATAACAATCAATATTTTAAAAGGAATAAAAATGCACATAGGTTTCAAGAATGTTGTAAAAAATAAAAATGCACATAGGTTTCAATAATGTTGTAAAAATCAAATAAAATAGGCCAATATTAACAGTTGAGCGACCGTACTAAAACTACGAAATTCAGGAATGCCTAACACCTTCTCCCAGGTCAACAGAATTCCTTACCCGAATTTCTGTGTCTCGCGGACTATAAAATAGAGTCAATCTTTCCTCGATTCGGTATTTAACCAGTGACATAGGACACCATAAATTATCCCAGGTGGCGAATCTAATTTCTAAATAAAATAATCTCGTTTCGATTGTCACTTTAATTAGAAAAACTCCCTTTTACCCCTGTTCGGGGTAGAAAAGGAGGTGTGACATACATGTCTAAAAACGGTGAGGACGAAGTAGATTTAGCTGCAAGAGAGGAAGTACAACAGCGATAAAAGGCTGCATGGGTAGCAGCTGAGGCAGCCCGTAGAGCTGCTGATAAAAGCATCGACGATGATGGGGGTAGAAGATTCAATTTAACTCGACCCTTGTTCAAGACCACTTCAAGAATGTTGTACCTAGGGCTAGTAGAGCATTGGATGATTATGCCAGACCAGTCTATAATCAGGGATTGTCTTGTGTTAGACCTATATCAGTAGCAGTGAATAATTTCGTGTTGAAGCAAGGCTTGCTTCAAACTACCCAGAACAAATGTGTCTTCAGAGCGAATGTGAATGGAGATCCTAACACTCACTTGATGGATTTTTATGAAACCATGATCAACTTCTAGTACAACAAAGTGTCGAAAGATGCCTTCTACTTAAGGGCATTTCCCTTCTCACTAAAGGATGAAGCGAAGCACTAGCTTCGCAGCTTACTAATGCGGCCAATCAAGAAATGGAAAGATATGACTAGAAAGTTTCTTGAAAAATACTTCTCAACTGCAAAAACAATAAAGTTCAGAAGGGAAATTCACAACTTCTGTCATATGGACATCGATACAATTTTCGGCGCGTGGAAAAGATTCAAGGAAATAGTGAGGAGATGTCAGCATAATGGGATTGAATTATGGATGCAACTCCAAGACTTTTGGGATGTACTGCCACCTCCCTCATGATGAACTCTGAACACTACCGTTGCGGGTCTTTTAATGAATAAAACTCCTGGAGAGATTGTGGCAATACTTAATGAGCTCCCTAAATATGCTAACTATTAGCCGACTGAGAGCAATGATAGAAGAAAATCAGTTGGTGTTTATCAAGTAGATTCTAAATAGCAGTGCAAGCCCAACTAAATGCCATGGCAAAAGAGATAAGAAAGTTGACCATAGCTGATGTTCTACACGTCAATACCATACAAGAGGGGGGTGATTTCTGTGGTACCTAATTTTCGCTCTAGAAGAACCTGGTTCTTCTAGATGTACTTACTATTACTATTTGCGGAATTAAGAGTGCATAAAATAAAGAACACAGAGATTTTTACGTGGAAAACACCTGGCTCAAAAGGTGAAAAAATCACGACCTACTACTCAGTAGGATTTTCCCAAACTTCCACTAAAATCACTGAGCCAAAAAAGCATTTACAAAACTCTTGTAAACCTAAGGATTAACTCTAATCCCGTTGTAGCAACCAGCCTCTAATTGCTGTGACAACTTCAAGTTAGCCTATAACTTGAATACTCAAAGTACCTATTACAATTACTTCTACACAAGCTAAAAGGTACAATATGAAAACACCTACTACAACTGAACTACAAATAAAGAAAGACACAATGGAATTAGTTCTTCAATCTTGTTCATGTAGCTTCAGGAATGCACACTTGAATCACACATAAATTGCTTGCAAAATTGCCTAGCTCTTTTGCTCTAAATTTAGTTTAACTTCTGCGTATGTGCAATACTTGTAAAAGAGAACAATCATAGTTATTTAAAGATTTAGTAATCAGAGTTTGATTGAGACTCAATTACTGATCCTTCATCGAATTCGAGTCCTAGAACAACACAAACTCCAACCCTTATTCTTGATCTGGATTTAGTTCTCTTCACATAAGGAGACTTCATCTCCATATCCTTTATGCAACATTTTCGATTAGTTTAGAAGATATTGTTGTTGATCCTTGAGACTTATCTTCTTTACGTGCATCTCACACGTATAGGTAGATAACCACCGTGTCTCACATGATGGACCTGGTCCATGACTGATTTCATTTTGTCAATCTTCAAAACTTCATCTGAACTTGGGCCAACAATTCCCCCTTTTTGATGATGACAAACTCTGTGCTTTTACTAATCAAAGAACCTGTGGAACTCAGCTTAATTATCAACACTTTAACTTAGAAAACCCAACTTATCATTAAGGACCAGGTTTAATCGGGTTATAAATATCACTTTATTTCAAAATACAAACTAAGGCACAATATCTCTTCCCCCTTTTGGCCTCATCGAAAAGTTGCATATAATGTGAATCCCAGATTTTAATTATTACTCATGGACACTGGGACAACTACAAGTGAAAACATGGTTCAGTTAATAAATAATCAACTTCACAAAAAAAATTTAACTATTAAGATCAAAAGTTTCATAGAACAAGAGAAAACAGAGCATATTGTCATTGATTAAGAAATGTTTCTACAAAATAGACCACAAAAAGAAAGAAAAAAATACAACCATGAGCAACAAAAATAAAGAAAAGTCCCGAATCTGGGTCACTGGGGGTTTCTAGACTAGTTCCAAGATAGGAACTGGAAAACCTAAGGCTTGAAGGAACTACAGGGTTGGGATTGAAGAAGGTTGAGGATGGTCTGAAGCATCCCTTCAATCTTTTCCTTTTCCTTTGCTAGCTCAACTTTAAGGCCATTTCTCTTATTTTCCAATTCAGCAATCCGAGCCTGGAGCCTAGCAATTTCTGCATCTTTTGTTCCACATTCTTTAATCAATGTCCTAACCTTGTTGTTCATAGGAGTCTTCAGAGATGAACCAGGTTCAACTGGGGTGGCATTCACTAGATAGTCACAAGCCATAAGAGTCCTGAGACCAAAGTGCTCCTTGCTTGATGCCATTTCCCATTTCTTTAAAAGAACATTTAGCCATTCTAGAACAGTCGTCATAAGGAACCGATATGGTGTGGCATGAGTTTTGGAGCCATTGATGACTCTATCTAGTAGTTTGACAATAAAAGTGGGCCAGTTTATCTATATTCCTCTTACAAGGCACTCCATGAGGACCAAGTCCATGTAATTGGCAGTGTGCCTTCTCTCCTGCCTTGGTAGCAAGAATTTGTTCACAAATTCAAATACCACCTTATGCTCAGCTTTCATCTCACTCTTCTGAACAAACCTGGCTTCAGGCACATCTTCAGCAGTTGTAGAATCACAAAAGTTTCTGGTGATTTGGAGTGCAGTAGGAAGAGAATCCAAACAAGGCCACCTTTGCCTAGTATAATCATCATATCCCACACTAGGAATGTCTAGAATCTCACCCAGTTTAGGTGCATCAAACTGCACCTTTACTCCTTTCACTATGCTGGTGACAACCCCATTCTTGACAGTGGCATTGGCCATGAACTCAATCAGCTCCTTCCTGGCCAGTTTCCCATCCAATTGAAGGACCGTGTCCTTCCATCCTTTTGCAGCTGGAGCATCCACCAATATTATCATACCTGGCTCCTCCAGGTCTTTCAACAACCTGCCTTTCAAGATCTTTCTCCTGCCAAAAATTGCAAATCTATCATGTTCTTCCTCAGACTCCTCCTCTTCTTCTTCTCCACTCTATTCTTCTTCTTCTTTAATAATTTTCTTTTGCTTTCCCTTCACATCAGACCTAGTTATTTTATCCAACGAGGACTCAGCAGATACAGGTACAGAGGATGACTTTTTGGTCGAAGTCTTGGAACTCTTTGGTTTGGGTGGTGGAACCTTTTCAATTGTTCCTCTTTTTTGATGGACCAGTTCCATCTCTTCTTCTTCTTCTGCTGCAACCTCAACACTCTCCACAACTTTTGCCTTTCCTTTTTCCCTCTTTTTCTTCCTGCTTTCTTACAGTGCTTTCTGCAACTCTTCCTCACTTTGTTTGGCCCTGCTTCTAGTAGCTCTTCCCTTTGGTAATGAAGGGATAGTAGACTTAGGAGATGACACTTTGCTTTTCTTTGTGGGCTTAGAAGCAGTTGGAGCCTTTTGGGAAGAAGCCTTTTGCTTCTTTGGATCATAGTTGGCCCCAACCTTTTTCAGGAGGTTAGCTAGGGTTTCTTCAGCAGTTGAACCAGGTTCATCTTATTGCTTAGTCAAATGAACGAGACCTTTAGAAGCCTCACCGTAGTCGCTTCCCCCTAACTTGTTGCCACTCTCCTCTAACCCTCCACAAATAGCAAGAATTTTGTCTTTCTTTTTCTTTCCCCTTCTACTCGACTCACCCTCATTTATATCTCTCACAGAACCAACCAACACAAACCTATTATCCACCCTTTCTACTATATCAGAAAATACAAAGTAGGTATTTACTTTACCAGGGGTTTCTTGATTTTTTTCAGTGTCAGAAGACCCACGTTCTTCTCCTTCGCTTGCAGAGATAAATGTTTCATACTCAGAACTTGAGTTAGATTCTTTAGCAGGGCTCTCTTTCTTCTGGCTAGCTTTCAACTTTTCATCTAGGGCTGTTCTCAGAGAACCAGTAGCAACAGTTTTCCTTGCCAACATTTTCTGCCGGCGAAACCTAGGTTTGGGGTTGTCACTAGGGAGTGTAGATGAGGATGTGTTTGAGGGAGACACTGGTAGGGGAGTTTCAGGGTTATCTTGAGGGTTTGTCATGGTGAAGGATTTTTGGAGAATTTTGGAAATTTTGGAGAGAAAGAGGATGATCAGAACTTGGGAGAGATTAATAACGGTTATAGACTACAAAGGAGTATGTGGAGTGTAATTTAAAGAAGATTATGATTGAATGCAGTAACGGAAGCCTTTTTGCAGTAGGCAATCAGGAGTCTAATCACTTTAGAACTCTAGTCTCTTAGTGATTAATAGGTGACGCTAGTTTTTAGGCAAGAATCCCGTTTTCCTTAGAATTCTAGGAGAATGAAACTGGTTTAATGCTCAATGGATATAATTTTTGGGAGTTTGGTGCAAATTGGACTTCTGCTCATGATTGGAAAATTAATCTTTCTAATTGTGCAAAGTATAGAAACATATCTGAGCTTTCTCATGAGCATATACTAATGAACCATGTTCTTTCAGTAGAACTTCTCTTGATTACGCCTCAGATATCATAATAGAAAAAAACTTTGTCAGAGATCAGTGAGTTAATATAAACACGTCACAGGAGTATACTCATTAGAGTATGAGACTGAGTAAGAATTAGCCTAGATATTTACATTAAGTCAGAAATTCTAACAAAAAGAATTTTATTTGTTTTCATTTTTTTCTTTAAATTTTTTTTTTCATTGCATTCTGAACTGGTTCCTTTTTAGGTGATCTTAATCATCCCTAATTCCAACATGTTCCTTTCAAAGCCTTCCCTATTCAGTGCTTTAGTAGAGATGTCAGCTATATGTTTATCAGTAGCATAGAATTCTATTGAGATTAATCCTTTCTCATAATTATCTCTCAAGAAGTGGTGTCTAACATCTATGTGCTTAGTCCTTCTATGATGAACAGGGTTCTTTGTCATACTTATAGCACTAGTGTTATCACAAAATATTGGTATGCATCCCACTTCAATTCCAAAATCTACCAATTGTTGTTTAAACCATAGTAATTGAGCACAACAAGAAGCTGCAGCCACATACTCAGCTTCAGCAGTAGATAGGGCTACTGAAATTTGCTTCTTGGTAGCCCATGATACAAGACATGAACCAAGGAAGTGTGCCATACCTGAGGTGCTTTTTCTATCCACTAGGAAACCTTCATAGTCAGCATCAGCATATCCTACTAGATTGAAATTACTACATTTAGGGTACCAAAGACACAATTCAGTAGCGCCTTTCAGACATCTCAATATCCTCTTTACAGCAGTCAAGTGAGACTCTTTTGGATTTACCTGAAATCGAGTACATAGCCCTACACTAAAAACAATGTCAGGTTTACTGGCAGTAAGATACAAAAGTGAACCAATCATACCCCTATACAATTTCTGATCAACTGATGAATCGGGTTCATCAATATCTAATTTAGTGGCAGTTGCAATAGGTGCATCTATTTCTTTAGAATCCTCCGTTTTAAACTTCTTGATTAGTTCTTTTGTATACTTCTGTTGGTGAATCATGGTTCCATTTTGGCTTTGTTTGATCTGCAACCCTAAGAAGAAGTTAAGCTCACCCATCATGCTCATTTCTAATTCACTTCCCATTAGTTTTGCAAAATCTTTGCTTAGCTTGTCAGTGGTGGCCCCAAAGATTATGTCATCAACATAAATTTGTACAACAAGAAGGTCCTTACCTTTTTCCCTTAAGAATAAGGTACTATCTATTTTACCTCTCTTGTACTCATGTTCTAGTAGGAATTTTGACAGTCTTTCATACTATGCTCTTGGTGCCTATTTAAGTCCATAGAGAGCCTTGTCCAGCTTGTACACATGCTCAGGACATTCTTTACTTTCAAACCCTGGGGGTTGTTTCACAAACACTTCTTCTTTTAAGTAGCCATTCAGGAAGGCACTTTTGACATTTGATGAAGAATGAATTCCATATATGCTGCAAAGGCTATGAGAAGTCTGATTGCCTCTAGTCTTGCAACTGGGGCAAAAGTCTCATCATGGTCTATTATTTCCTCTTGGATGTAACCTTGGACCACCAACCTTACCTTGTTCCTTGTAACAGTTCCATCTTCATCAAGTTTGTTCCTAAAGACCCATTTACTACCAATGACTGATCTGCCCTTGGGTCTTGGAACTAGGTGCCAAACTTGACTTCTTTCAAACTGGTTTAGCTTATCCTGCATTGTATTCACCAAGTTTGCATCCTGCAAAGCCTCAACAATATTTTTAGGTTCAATGAAAGATAAAAAAAAGCATCAAAAGCACACATATTCTTTAATTGTGATTTGGTTCTGACTCCAGATGTTGGATCAGTGAAAATGTTCTCAATGGGATGAGAACTTTGATACTTGTGAGGTTTCACAACCAACTGCTTCTGCTAGATGTTTCAGCCCTTTGCTGAGAAATAGGTTCATGAACAGGTTCCTTCAATGAGTTTATTTCAATTCCTCTTTGATTTCTTCCCTCTGTCAGGTTGCCCTATATGGAAGAACCTGTTACATCACCTGTTCCTTCTGTTGGTGTGACTTAGACTTGATCTTATGCTTCAGTCAAGTGTTTGACCAGTCCAATGGCTTCATTTTCATGTTCCTATCTCTCAGAAAGAATTTTAGTTTCATCAAATACTACATGCACACTTTCTTCTACACATAGAGTTCTTTTATTAAACACCTTACAAGCTTTGCTATGTAAAAAATATCCCAAGAATACTCCCTCATCACTTCTGGGATCAAACTTTCCTAGGGTGTCTTTTCCATTACTGTGCACATAGCACTTGCAACAAAATGCCCTAAGATGGGATATGTTTGGTTTTCTCCCTTTAAGTAACTCATAGGGAGTTTTCTCAATAAGAGGTCTGATCATGCATCTATTTATGATGTAACATGCAGTATTTACAGCCTCTGCCCAGAAGCTGTGAGGCAATTTGCTAGAAAGTAGCATGGTTCTAGCCATATCCTCAAGAGTTCTATTTTTCCTTTCAACTACTACATTTTGTTGTGGAGTCCTAGGGGCAGAGAAGTTGTGATCTATGCCATTTTCATCACAGAACTCAGCAACTTGGTGTTTTCAAACTCAGTTCCATGATCACACCTAATGGAGGCAAGTTGATTTCCTAATTGTTTCTGAGTTTTTCTAAAAAATGCAGAAAACATGTCAAATGCTTCATCTTTGGAGGTTAGAAATAAAACACAGGTGCATCTAGAATAGTCATCAACTAGCACCATTACATATTTCTTTCCACCTCTTCTCATTGTTCTCATTGGACCACATAGATCTATATGAACCAGTTCCAACGTCTTGGATATACTCACCATTTTCTTGGATTTGAAGGATGACCTTACATGCTTCCCTCTTGCACATGCCTCACAAACTTTGTCTTCCTTGAACTTGATATTAGGTAACCCTATCACCAAGTCCTTGGTAACTAAATTGTTTAGCCAATTTAGACTGGCATGACCAAGTCTTTTGTGCCACATGAGGGGATCATTAACTAACACACTTAATCAAGTGACTTTATTTTCTGAAAGAGTTGACAAATCTACAATGTAAATATTGTTAACTCTTTTTTCCTACAAAACAATCTTGTTCGTTGTAAGGTTAATCACAAAGCATTTGGTAGAGGTGAAAGCCACAAAGTTACCTCTTTCACACAATTGTGACACACTTATTAAGCTATATTTCAAGCCATCTATCAGGTAGACATTTTATATGGAATGAGAATCTATTTTGCCTACCTTTCCTACCCCAATGATCTCACCTTTCTTTCCATTACCAAAGGAGACATTACCTCCTTTTAAGTCCTCAAGTGAAAGTAACCGGTCCTTGTCCACAGTCATATGTTTTGAGCAGCCACTATCCATATGCCATATTTGACTCCTCCCTTTCACTTGGACCTGCAAATGGAAATCAGGGGTTAGTCTTAGGAACCCAAACTAGTTTGGGTTCCGTTCTATGGGCAAAAGGATGAATCAGATTCTTTCTTAGGCAGCTTGTGTTTTTCTTGAACAAAAGCTTTGTTCTTTTGACTGGCCTTTCTTTTGCATTGCATTCATTTTTGTAATGTCTAGTATTGCCACAGTGTGTGCAGAATTTATTCTCAGGAAGTGTGAGGTACTTGCATTTAGGGTCCCATTTTGGAGCTTGAGTCCCATAGCCAAGTCCTCTCTTGTTGCTACTATGATGCTCTTGCAACCAGGAAAGTGCATCAGAAGCCTCGTTCCACTTGCAAGCTCTATCTAGTTCATGTTTTACCTTTCCTAGATCTTCTTTTAAGAATTTGATGAATTCATCTTTTTTGTATAATTCATCTTTCATTTTCACATATTTTCTTCTAGAGTGAGATATGTGTGATCATATTTCTTCTTTCATGTTCCTAATTTCAGTTTTATGTTTTCAGACCTAAGTTCTAGGACACTGTTGTCAAGTTCAACAACCTGGTTCTTCGACTCAGCATTTTTGTTATCACTCTCGTTTGCCTAGACTCTAGACTTTTACATTTTGCTATTAGGATCACACATTCCCTAGACAGAACTTCCTTCTCATTATTGATTATCTCAGACTCATCAATGAAGTCTAATAATAGTTCAGCCAGCCTTTCTTTAGACAAGAATTTAATCTTGTTATTGAGATGAAGAATACTTACCTCTTGTTCATCATCTTATTCTCCGATGGCCATTAGTGCTTGCTCCTCCTCAGCTTCATCTTCTGAGTCTTCATCTGAAGTTTCTCCCCAAGCAGCAACCATAGCCTTGGTTGAACCTTTGTTTCTTTTTGGTTGAACCTACTCCTTCTTCATGTTCCTTCGTTTAGCTCTTTCTTTCTTCCACTCAATTTCTCATCGAGGGCAGTTTTTGATCATGTGATTAGTCTTACCACACGTGTAACAACCCTCATTAGCCTGTTTCTCTGGAGCTCTTCGTTTTGTTGAAGGTTGTACCTCTTGAAGAACCCTTTCCTCTCAGCAGGTACTTTTTGAAATCCCTAGTGATCATAGCCACTTCATCATCTTCCAGATCTGCACCTTCAGCAATTCTAAGAGCTAAGCTTCTCTCTTTCTTGGGGGTATCCATCTTCATGGTTTGTCTCCTCATTTCATAAGCAGTTAAATTTCCAATCAGTTCATCCTGTCTAAGGGTAGCAATATTCTTGGATTCCTGAATAGCAGTGATTTTGTTTTCCCATGTGACTGGCAGGACCCTTGTCAGAATTTTCTCAACCTTGTCTTCTTCTAGGATAATCCTTCCAAGAGACTCAAGTTCATTTGTCAAAGTGGTGAATCTAGTATACATCTCCTAGATAGTTTCTCCTTCCTTCATAGTAAAGTTCTCATATTGAGAATACATAAGTGTTCCTCTTGATCTTTTCACTTGAGTTGTTCCTTCATGAGCCACTTGCAGAGTGTCCATATTTCCTTAGCAGTTGTACAGCTTTGGATCCTATTGTACTCATCTAGCCCTAGTCCACACACAAGTCATTTCTTGGCCATAGCATTTTTCTCACTTCCTCAGGTCCTCAGCAGTACAGACAGCCCTTGTCTTTGCCACATCAATTCTTTCAGCATTCTTCTTTGTGGTTTCTAGGGGGACCATCAGTGACTATGTCCCAAAGTTCATAATCTTCCCCTATTGTATGATCTCTCATTCTGTTCTTCCACCAAGAATAATACTGACCATTGAAAAGTGGAGGCATGGCAGTGGATTGTCCTTCCCAGTTCCCAAGTGGTGCACTCATTGTTGATCTTCTCCTAAGGTGTTAGCCACTTCAAGGATAACCTGCACTGATACCAATTGATGTTCTACACGTCAATACCACACAAGAGGGGGGTGATTTGTGTGGTACCTATTTTTTGCACTAGAAGAACCTAGTTATTCTAGATGTACTTACTATTACTATTTGCAGAATTAAGAGTGCATAAAATAAAGAACAAAGAGATTTTTACGAGGAAAATACCTGGCTCAAAAGGTGAAAAAACCACGACCTACTACTCAGTAGGATTTTCCCAAACTTACACTAAAATCACTGAGCCAAAATAGCATTTACAAAACTCTTGTAAACCTAAGTATTAACTTTAATCCCGTTGTGGCAACCAACCTCTAACAGCTGTGACAACTTCAAGTTAGCCTATAAATTGAATACTCAAAGTACCTATTACAATTGCTTCTACACAAGCTAAAAGGTACAATATGAAAACACCTACTAGAACTGAACAAGAAATAAAGAAAGACACAATGAAATTAGTTCTTCAATCTTGTTCATGTAGCTTCAGGAATGCACACTTAAATCACACATAAATTGCTTGTAAAATTGCCTAGCTCTTTTGCTCTAAATTTAGTTTAACTTCTGCGTATGTGCAATACCTGTAAAAGAGAACAATCATAGTTATTTAAAGATTTAGTAATCAGAGTTTGATTGAGACTCAATTGCTGATCCTTCATCGAATTCGAGTCCTAGAACAATACAAACTCCAACCCTTATTCTTGATCCGGATTTAGTTCTCTTCACATAAGGAGGCTTCATTTACTTATCCTTTATGCAACCTTTTTGATCAGTTCAGAAGATATTGTTGTTGATCCTAGAGACTTATCTTCTTTACGTATATCTCACACGTATAGGTAGATAACCATTGTGTCTCACATGATGGACCTGGTCCACGACTGAGTTCATTTTGTCAATCTTCAAAACTTCATCTGAACTTGGGCCAACAATAGCCAATGTCCATAGCAAACCATCACTGATTTGTGATTTCTGTGGAATGGGTCCTCCAAACGCATGTGTGTCAGGACGTAGCTGCAGATAAAGTGGTAAATACTATGGGAAGCTTTGATAGAGGAAACTACCAAAGTAGTAACAATTTCAATCCTATAGGACAGAGGCACTCAGGCTTTTCTTGGAATTCACCAAGTGTTAGTCTCAAAATAACTCTAGACCCCAGAGACAAGGAGCTCCAGGCTTTCAAAATCAATAGAGGCAGCAATATCAACCTCCATAGTGCAATCATTCTAGAATGGAAGATCTGATGAAGGCCTATATTATTAAGACAATTAAGAGGCTTGAAACTCATAGATCAGCTATACAAGAACATAGTGCAGCTATCAATGATCTGGGCACTACTTTTTGAAACCTGGAAAGACAAGTTGGGCAACTAGCTACTCTATTGTCTGAGAGGGTTTCAGGAATGCTACCTGGTGATATTGAAATAAATCCAAAAGAGACAATAAATACAGTGTCTTTGAGAAGTAGGAACAAGTTGTAGGATCCAATATCAAAGCAAAAGGATGAGCAGATTGAGAGACAGGTAGAGATTGTGGGCCAGTAGAAAAATAACAACAATCAAGGAGGAGAAGTGATGGTAGATGAGGATCTGAAGAAGAAGGGAAGAGTAGAGCTCAGAAAAAGAAGAGAGGGGATAATACAACAATTAATAAGACTGAAGAGAGAAAATACATGCTTGTTATACCTTTCCCTTAGACACAAAGAAGAGAAAAGCTAGATAAACAATTCAGGCATTTTTTAGAGGTTCTCAAGCAGGTGCATGTGAATATACCTTACACAGAGGTTTTTCGCACATGCCATATATTGTCCAAGAAGCAGAAATTGGAAGACACATCGGTTGTCAAGCTGACAGAGCATTGTAGTGCCATCTTACAAAATAAGCTCCCTAAAAAATGGAGAGATCCAGGGAGTTTTGCCATACATTGCTCTTCATGAAGTACCAAATTTTAAAAATCTTTATGTGATTCAGGTGCTTCCGTTAATCATGCCTTTGTCTATTTTTAGGGAGATATTAGAGAGATCATGTCGATACATGTGTCCTTACAGCTAGGGGATCAGTCCACAATCATTTCTAAAGGAATAGTGGAAGATGTGCTGGTTCGGGTAGACAAATTTGTGTTCCCTACGGACTTCATTTTAGTGAATATGGAGGAAAATAGGGAGGTCCCTTTGATTTTAGGAATACCTTTCTTGGCTACTGGCGGAGCAATTTTAGATATTCAGGAGAGGCAGCTTATGCTCAGAGTGGGGAATGAAAGGCAGGTCTCCAAAATGGAAGGAGAAAGGGGGGCCTAAAAGAGAAAATCGGAATGAGTGAAGATGATAAGTGTGGGTGTACCCAAAGAAGGCAAAAAATAAGCTCTCAACATGGATGTTTGTGCTGGGTTGGGCGTGTAAAGGAGATCCCGACTTCGATTCAGACCCCGTACTAGATGAATCAAGGAAGTTTGCTTTACATCTTATTTTTTGTTTGTGTATCATGGTGACATGCCACAATTTAAAGTGTGGGGTGGGTAATGTATATATATAGATGTGTGTTTGTAATTGTCTATTTTTATTGAAAGAATTTTTTTTTACCTTTTTCGATGATAGATTTCCTCGGCTGTCTGATTGAGGGATTAAAGTCGATGAGAAAAAACAAATTTAGCCATTTATTTGTGTTGTTTTTTAGGTAGTGTAACAATTCCTCCTTGGTTTTTATTTGTGCCTCGGTTCTTTTTCAAGGGTATTTTTTGAACCGGGTGTAGTTAGTTTTTCTTTAAGTAGGAGTAGTGAAGTCTTGTGCTAGGTGTTAAATGGAGATGAATTTCCTTGACTTTGTTGTGCCTTCATACAAGTGAGTGCTTTTTTTGTAATGCCTAGGCTCAACTCTCGACTCTTAAATAAGTAATTTAAATTACATGACTGTAACTTTGCTTAACTGTTTTGACTAGAGAGTCGGGATAGATCCGATCCTAAGTGAGTTATGTGACAATGTGTGTGTGAGGTTTTGTGATATTTTGTGCATGTCAGTTGGTGTTTAGAACTTTCCCAATATGTTTGCAAATCGAAATAGTAGTCTTGTTCAGTCTAGGAAATGCTATAGGCATATCTTTGTGAAGCCAGATATATGTTTTCACCCACCTAATTGTGATGTATCTTAGTTAGCCCTGTTCTTCTTACCTTTCGTGAGCATTTGAATTTGTATTAGCTTGTAAAAGTTAAGTAAGGTATGGTCGGGTTTTGAGTGGAACTATAGGAAAAAGAGAAGAGTACAATGTTTGGAAAAATTGTGATAGGAACTTGTAGAGAATTGGAAGAAAAATAAGAGTTTGATTGAAAACATATAAAAGAAAAAAATGGATTCCATGCTAGTCGTAGTTCTCATATTATTTGTGCTTAAAGATATTGGGTACTTGATGCTATTATGAATGAAGGTTGGGTGTCATGACCCAAAACTCAACCTATCGTGATGGTGCTATCACGATACTAGGCAAGCCGACAACTCATACATACTGACACTCTTAAACTCAAATATACTAAAACAGGTTTAAATAAGTGAAAATCTCCTAAAACTGGATAAAAACATCACAACTCGATACATAAGTTTCACAAAACCAGTGTGTCACTGCGTACATGAGTATCTATACAAATACAAAGTCTAACACATTTTCTAAGAAAGAAAAAAATGAATAAGTAAATCTGAGGGATAGGGGAGGAGATTCAAGGTCTGCGGATGCCAAGCAGCTACCTCGATAATCTCCGAATGACTAAAAACTCTGAGAATCAACAACCACCATATCTGAAAACATCTGGATCTGCACACGAAGTACAGGGTGTAGCGTAAGTACAACTAACTCAGTAAGTAACAAGTCTAACTATGGGAGTGACGAGCTTTCCAGGTGTAGTTCAATTATAGAATTACAGTACAGAAATGTAGGAATGCTTCCAAGTTTAACAGTTAAAGCTATAACAGGTATTATATGTCATGTTCAACTGAAACAAGATATGGTACATCTATATATCTACATGTCAGTTTTGTATGACAATTGAAGTATAAAACAATGATGAAATTATATGCACACTCTCAGAGTATCAATCCCTCAATCCTCATATTGACTCTATCATCTAGGTTACTCATTCCTCACAATCACTCAATCCTCCTAATCGCTCGGCACTTAGTAGGTTCATGTGCTCACTGTGGGTGTGAAGACTCCGGAGGAGCAAATCCATCCCAAGCTCTATAATAGGCAATCATAGCATAAATCAATAAAACATGCTGCAGCGTGCAACCCGATCCCACAAATATCCTCACAATCAAGCCATCAGCCTCACTCAGTCATCAATCTCTCCAATCTCTCGAATTCACAAGAACCGTGATAATCATCCCAAACAATGGTGATATGATGTATCAATAAATGGCAAAAGAGACTGAGATATGATATGCAAATAATAGCCATGATAGAGTACATAATTGCAATTTAAGTAAATAATTCAACATGCAACACGACCTCTGTGGGTCTCAACAATACCAGCATGTAACCTAATCATGACTTCTAACATGACTTGCGGCTTAATTTCTCTAACACACGAAGAATATATGGATAACGATAAGATTATTCAACTATAGAGTTCTATGGAATTGACTAAGTCACAATTCCTATGGTGCACACCCACACCCCCATCACCTAGAATGTGCGTCACCTCAACACCAATCACATAATACATAATTCGGGGTTTTATACCCTCAGAACTACGTTTAGAAATGTTACTTACCTTAAACTGTGCAAATCTCCACTCCAACAAGACTTTGCCTCACAAATCGGCTTTCGAATGCCTCAAATCTAGCCACAAATAATTCGATACAATCAACACGATCTAAAGGAATCAATTTCATATGAAAATACTAAGTTCTTAATCAAAAGTAAAAAATTCAACTCAAAAGTCAACCCTTGGGCCCATATCTTGAAATCCGATAAAAGTTATAAAATCTGAAAGCACATTTAACCACGAGTCTAACCATATCAATTTTATCAAATTCCGATACCAAATCACCACTTAACTCCCCAAATGAACTCTCCAAATCCCTAGCCTCTAACTCCCAAAATTCCACCTCAAAAACACACAAACTTGGTGGGAAAGTCAATCAGAAGACAATATTATTGAATAAAAATGATCAAAAGTGAATTACCTCAAGAAACCCCTCGAAATCCCTCTCAAAAATTGCCTTAGTCCGAGTTTTCAAAGTCCAAAATGAGAAAAATCACGAAACCCTCGAATTAAATATTCTGCCCAGTGCTTTCTATCATGCCCCAAACCTGAAGTGGCACGGCCGGCACCCGGTGCCATATTCGGCACGAGCATATCACTCTGTAATTGTAAACTTTGGAGGACTAACCCTCAACTTAGGCCGATGAGGCCATATTCTAAATTATCTTAAAATAATATCTCTCTCATATAAGGGGTAAACATACCCAAAAGCTGATATGTATAATTGTGCAGGCTGAAGAAGCTGTCGTGAACATCTTCTGATATACAAAATATACAGGAATCGTCTACAAGCCTCTAGAGATGACTGTATCATGGTCGGGATAGGGCCTCGACCTACCCATTAAACTTGTATAAAAAATGGTCTCCAAGGTCTATAACTGGTAACTCCAGGAAACTAGAGCTTACCAAGCAAGCTAATGCTTGCCTTTGTCTACTGGGAAGGTCTATCTAGCTGTCTATCAGGACATGCATGCATAAAATGTAGTGTCCCCGGAGAAAGGGCCGTATGTACTAAATAATGTACCGAGTATGTAAGGAAGCAAAATAATTGAAAGCTAAAACTAAACTGACAATATAAGAACTGGAAGTAACTAGGAGTTAAGATAATATGAAGATATTCTTACCTGCTGATACCGACTCAACTCTCTCAATATAGTAAGTAGAATAGTTTTCTGGCCTTATAAGGCTCGGTATGTATCACTCATCTACCATAGTAGGCTCTCTTATAGGAGCTCGAATATACTAGGCTTTGTATCTTGGCCATTTTGGGCTCTCTCATAGGCGCTCGACCACAGTAGGCTCTGTATATAACTTACCATTTGATCAGAGATTGCCCAATAGGGACCTGCCCATCAATTATAGCTCGATGATGGTAAAAATACTGTAATATATATCTATATATATAATTCTTAGCTAAATATAAAGTCCCGATAAGAGAGAATACTGTAACTTATGAGACTAGGATAATGTAATAAATTCAGGAATATGAACTTCTCTTTATGTCTCGTTATCAAACTCATGTAGTTACAAGATAATGCCAAAATGAAGGAAAGGTTTAGCCTTAACATACCATATCACAATCTTTCCAATCACCACGTTGAACTCACGTCTTCGCACCCTAATCTACAACAACGATACTAATACTATCATTAAGTTACGATAGTTACGACTATCGTACAACGAACGACAAGCTTATTTTGTATTAAAATGGGCAACATCTCCCCTATAATCCTTACTTCCTCCAATTTCAAGATAACACCAACAACACAAGAACACAAAAATAACAACATGTATACATTATTTTCCAACCTTATATACACCACAAAATACTAAAAAATAGTCCAACACACCCTAATCTCTTCATACACAAAACGACCACCATAGGAGTGTTTCTCCACACCCTTTCTCCACAAAAACTCCCTAAAACAGTAGCAAAATACGCAATCCAACAGCAACACAAAACAACCTACAAAATAGTTCACTATATGTTGAATAACTCGAAATCACCACTTCCGATCACCGTCCCGTGAGTTATTACAATTATAGAACAACTTCCATAACTTTCCAGTAGAAAAAATTGATGAAATACAGTACTAAAATTACCTTATTTGTTGAATAACTCAGCTCCTATCTTGGTTCTTCATACTCTAGGTTTTTCCTCCAACTAGAACTTGAAAATGAGAGAAAATCAATTAGGGTTTATGTGCAATTTTTTGGAGGACTTTTGCAGGGGTTTATGTCTGGTTATTGTGATATATAATGAGTGTTATATTTATGGAGATAATAACTTAAATGGTCTCTTTGACCGATCCGAAATAGCCCCTTATTGGGCATATTTAATCCTCTTATTTAAACAAGTAGGTGACACATCTACTTGTCACCTAGCAATCTGCGCAGTCTCGCATAAATGCATATATCTCTCTACTCCGATGTCATATTCAATTTAATGAGTTAGGAATTAGACTCATAAATCTTCAATTTAATGGGTGGAACACCCTGTAACTCTAAGTATATTGGGACAAAATCGCAGTTACATTTGACCCAAATTTTAGTAAAATTATGAATGTAACTTGTGATGACTTTCATCTACTTTTGTTCCACAACTCGATTGACTTCAAAAAATAACACATGACTATCATACGACTAACATAACTCATAACATAATCTCCTTATCATGTTAAACACCCTAGTCTCACCCCAAAAGTACATGTTATAACATTCCTAACTTGTCGTCTTTTGATGAAACTTATTTTCTTCAATTCGTTTAGCTTCAAAGCCTTCAAACCCTCTTGGTACTTGGTATTCAAGATCTTAAATATTTGTAACCTCCAAGTTAACATGATTAACTTACTTTATGTACTTCCACAGATGATCACATTTCATAGCTTACATCAATTAATTTGCGGCGTACTTTTACGTAAGAAAAAATAGGGTGTAACATCATTCCGCTATTTAGAACATTTGTCCTCGAATATTGACTGACGCTCTTATCAGTCTCATAAATTATATGTTTTATGAATACCTTAATACTTTCCTTGCCCTCTAGGAAACTGTTCTATGAATAAATTCAAAGGTCGGGGCATTCCCCCCCCCCCTTCCTTAGGCCTCTTTCTCACACCACGATATGTGGTCAAAATTCTTACAATCTCATAATTGTTGCTACCTTGTATCATGTAGCCTGTACACCTCTATCCTTTTACGGGCGCCTATACAACTCTACTCTCCTATTCCTCCAGCTTTTAGCCAATCTCTAGGCCTCACTATGTGAATATATACAGAAATATGGAAAGTTGTTCCTCTGGCCATCTATAGGTGTATTGAAGTCCTTCGCATGGTACTTTGTCGAACTTACGACTATTGCTATATTTTGTTTCAATAACCTTGGTTATCTATCCTTATAGATTTACTTTATCGAGGTAGGTCATGCTATACCATAATACTTACTTCAGTTTGTTATTACCGAGGTTCTCTATCATTGCTTATCTTATATGTATAAATCTAAGTCCTTTAATGCTTTCTCATTACTGTTCATCTTAAGAATGACAATCTAATCTCATCTCATACTTCGGAACTTTTATCCATCTATTGTTGATTCACCTTAATGTTGAACTATAATCTACTACTGATAACTTGAAACCTCCTAAGTAACGCATTGTCATAGGGCTCATGTGGGAACATTTGCATTTATTTGCTTGATCCACCAAGGAATGATACTAAACTTCAATAACCATATTTCATAGCATACCAACATTACTCATCTTATGGGGTTAATCTAATCCCATGCAATTCATGACATGACTTCTCTTTGAATCATTACTCAATCGAATGCCTAAATGTCATCCTCTTATCATTTATTACAATTACACCATTATTCTACTACCAGGGTAGCATTCCTTCTTTTCTAAATGCTCATACTCTTAAACTTCTCCGAGTTCATTCAGATTGTACTGGGCTTTTTGTAACGGTAACCATCAACTCTCTTGTTATAATGGGCTTAGTCTTGAGGCCTTACCTATTCTCGTCACCTTTTTATTCACCTTTTCTTATACTTACTCATGTCTACCTAAAACCTTGTTGCTCTACCATATATCAGTTTACAACCTATACATATCTATTTATTCTACTTGCAACATTGATTTAACTTGCTAGCACCATAGATTTCCTTATGTTATTCTGGAACCTCAAGCGAGACATCATGTTGTCTCTAATTCTTCTTTACTCTCATCTTATTTTTCTGCTAGTATCTCTGCCTATTACCTTATTCTAAAAATTTCAAAAAAATATTCTTTCACTTTTATCTCGCCTTGCTCCATCTAACTGGCTCTTTGGGTCACCTAATATTCTCTTTTTACTAGGGGCAAGAGTCACACTAAGATAAATATTTATCCCTTCTAAGATTCCACTACTTTTCTTCTGATATTTCTGAACGTCTAGTATTCCTATCTGATTGTACTATTCTAGAGAGCACCATCTAGTATGCACAATCTAATATGGCCACGTCTTCAAGAACTCTCCCTCTATTAGTGCCCTTACCTGTTGCTGTATTAGCTCTCTGGAAAGCGGTAATTTTTCTAATTGCAAGCATCTCTATATCATTAGGAAACATAAGTCTTGGCTCGAACTCTTATAACTCATACCTATAGCATGATTTTAATTTGAAAGAAGGGTAATGGACTCCTAAATGCCTTGTAGCTTCCTGTTTATATAATATGGTGCACAACACATCTATAAACAAGGCTCTACTAGACACGGCTTATAGACTCCCTAAGATAGAACTATTCTGATACCA
Source organism: Nicotiana glauca (assembly GCA_026770625.1). NCBI lineage: Eukaryota > Viridiplantae > Streptophyta > Magnoliopsida > Solanales > Solanaceae > Nicotiana > Nicotiana glauca. The sequence goes on from MU669126.1 coordinate 49,682, forward strand.
AGTTTGTCACGCTCCAAACCTGGAGAGGCGTGGTCGGCACCCCGTGCCATACTCGGGCCGAGCGTACCACTCTATAACTGTGAACTCTGGAGGGGTAACCCTTAACTTAGATCAATAAAGCCATATTCTAAATTATCTGAAAATAATGTGTCTATTATATGAGGGGTAAACATACCCAAAAGCTCATATGCATAATTGTGCAGGCTAACGAAGCCGCCGTGAACATCTACTGATATACAAGACTCATCTACAAGCCTCTAGCGATAACTATATCATGGTCGGGATAGAGCCTCGACCTACCCATCAAACATGTATAAAAAATGGACTCCAAGGTCTAGAACTGGTAACTCTGGGGAAGTGGAGCTTACCAACCAAGCTGATATTTGGCTCTTTCTACTGGGCAGGTCTATCCATCTGTCTATCAAACCTGCAGGCATGAAATGTAGCGTCCTTGGTAAAAGGGAGGTCAGTACGAAATAATGTACCGAGTATGTAAGGAAAAATAATAAGTGAAACCCAAAACTAAATTGATAATATAACCACTGAAAGTAACTCGGAGTCAAAGATAATCTGAAGATATGCTTACCTACCGATACCGACTCAACTCTCTCAATATATTAAGTAACATAGCTATCCAGACTTATAAGGCTCAGTATATATCACTGCTCTACCATAGTAGGCTCTCTCATAGGGGTTTGGCCATACTAGGCTCTGTATCTCGGCCATTCTAGTCTCGCCCCTAGGTTCGGGGTGTGACACTTTTGCACCTGCGCCCTTTTCTTCGCTTCTGTGATAATGCTTATGCGCTCAAATCTCCGCATCTGCGAAACTCACTTAAACTCTGCTCCATCGCTTCTGCGGCCCCAATCCTGCATTTGCAGGATGGCTCCTGTGCTACGCGGTTCATTTATGCAAACTAACCTTTCCAGTTCACCCTTCGCTTCTGTGGAGTCACACACGCATCTGCATGCTCATAGATATGGCATTTCCCTCACACCTGCGACCCATCAGCAACCCAGCCTCCCTCAAACCGTATTTGTGACCAATCCTTCACTTCTGCGGCCACGCACCTGTGACCAAAACTCCATAGGTGCGATCGTACCAGACCTGGTGCACTTCACTAATCGTTCAATTCCAAACTTTGATCCATTAACCATTCGAACTCCACCCGAGGCCCCCAGGACCTCAACCAAACATACTAACAAGTCCTAAAATATGATATGAACTTAGTCGAGGCCTCAAATCGCATCAAACAAAATCAAAAACTTCAATTTCACCTTAATTCAAGCCTAACAAAAACTAAGAAATTCCAACTTCTACAATCGTTGTCGCAACCTATCAAATCACGTCCAATTGATCTCAAGTTTTTCACACAATTCATAAATGACACAACGGACCTATTCCAACTCCCGAAACAAAAATCCAAGTCTGGTAGCCATAAAGTCAACTCTCGGTTAAATTTCTCAATTTTCTAAACTTCTAATTTTCCAACTTTCGTCATTTCAAGTCTAAATCAACGATGGACCTCCAAATTACTATCAGGACACACTTTTAATTCCAAATTCACCCAACGGAGCTATCAGAACCATCAAAACTCCACTCTGGAGCCATTTACACATAAGCTAACATCCGATTAACCCTTTCAATTTAAGCTTCCAACCTTGAGATTAAGTGTCTCAACTCATTCCAAAAAAAGCCCAAAACCAAACCAACTACTCCAAAAACTCACATAACAACAATTTAGCATATAATAAGCAGTAAATGGGTGAACAAGGCAACAACATCCAAAACGATTGATCAAGTCGTTACACCATCCCCCTATTAAACAAACATTTGTCCTCGAATAGGTCTAGAAATATACTTGGAATATCAAATAGGCATGGACATTTGCTCTGCATCTCTCGCTTAGTCTCCCAAGTAGCCTCCTCAACTGACCGACCTCTTCACTGCACCACCACTAAAGCTATGTTACCTACCGATTAAAAATGGCTACCAGCTCCGCATCATAAGTCAAATCAGCATCCAACTGAATTGTGCTAAAATCCAAAATAGGAGACAGATCACTGATATACTTCCGAAGCATAGAAACATGAAATACTCGCGGAACACTCGATAGTCTAGGCGGCAAGTCAAGCTTGTAAGCCACATCTCCAATCATTTAAAGTACCTTAAACAACCCAATATATCGAGGGCTCAACTTGACCTTCTTTCCAAATCTCATAACACTCCATCGTGGGTGAAACCTTGAGTAGTACTTTCTCCCCAACCATGTAAGCAATATTGCGAACCTTCTGATTGGCATAAATCTTCTTTCTATATTGCGCCGTGCGAAGCCGATCCTGAATCAAATTAACCTTGCCCAAAGCATCTTGAACTAAGGTAGTACCCAATAGCCTAGCCTTACCCGACTCAAACCATCCCATCGGATACCGACATTGTCTCCCATACAAAATCTCATACGGAGCTAGTTGAATGCTTGATTGGTAGCTATTGTTGTAGGAAAACTCTATGAGTGGCAGAAACTTATCCCATGAATCCCCAAAATCTATGAAACAAAAGTGTAGCATATCCTCCAATATCTGAATAGTGCACTCGGACTGTACATCCTTTTGAGGTGAAATGTTATACTCAATGCAACCTTTGTGACCAACTCTCGCTGTACTGCTCTCCAAAACTATGATGTAAACTGTGTGCCCTAATCTGAAATGATTGACACCGGCACACCGTGAAGGAGAACGATATTACAGATGTAGATTTCAACCAACCATTACAAAAAATAAGTAGTCCTAACTGGAATGAAATGCAGGACTTGGTCAACTAATCCACAATCACCCAAATAGCATCAAACTTTCTCAAAGTCCATGGGGGCCTAACTACAAAGTCCATGGTTATACGCTGCCATTTCCACTCCAGAATATCAAGCCCATGGAGCAATTCGCCCAGTCTCTGAAGCACATACTTCACCTGCTGACAATTTAGGCCCCGAGCTACAAACCTCATTATATCCTTCTTCATCCTACTCTACCGATAGTGTTGCCTCAAGTCTTGGTACATCTTTGCGGAACCCAGATGAATGGAATAGCACAAATTGTGGGCCTCCTCAAGAATAAAATCATGTAGCCCATCTATATTTGGCACACAAATCTTACCCTACATACTCAACATCCCATCATCCCCAACAGTAACATCTTTGGCATCACCGTGTTGAACTGTGTCCTTAAAGACAAGCAAATTAGGATCATCATACTGGCGCTCTCTGATAAGATAACATAAGGGAGATACTGTCATACTTTGATCGATCCCTACCTATAACGTCTCTTGGTTATGGAGCAAGAAGGACCTTGCATGGTACCCACAGTGACAATGCCATACGAACATAGCTAAGCACAACTTTCAGCTATGCAGGTGTCGAGGGGATCAAGATGGGGGAGCCGACATTCGTGGAAACCATTGCAAGTCGGGAGGAAGACAATGGTTTCAAAAGGCACTGCCGCTTTACATAGAAACGTTACTTGAGGAAAAAAAATGCGATATCCGAGGAGTTGCCTATGCACTTCCCTCCTAGGAGAGGCAGATCACAAGATTGAGTTGGATCCAGAGGCTAAGCCACTTGTAATTTCCCCATATCGTATGTCACCACCCGAGCTAGAGGAGCTCAGGAAAAAATTGAAAGAGCTACTAGATGCTGGTCACAATCGCCCATCAAATGCACCTTTCAGCGTACTAGTATTGTTCTAGAAGAAGAAGGATGGATTGCTGCACTTATGCATAGACGATCGAGCACTTAATAAGATCACAATGAATAATAAGTACATGATCCTGCTCATTACTGACTTGTTCAATAGACTTGGTCAAGCCAAATACTTAACCAAGGTGGATATTTGCAAGGGCTACTACCAGGTTCGTATTGCATAAGGGGATGAGCCGAAGATAACATGTGTGATGAGATATGGAGCCTTTGAGTGGTTGGTGATGCCCTTCAGCTTAACCAATGCACTAGCCATATTTTGCACCCTTATGAATAAGGTTTTCCATCCCTACCTTGATCAGTTTGTGGTAGTCTACCTAGATGACATAGTTATCTACAGTAACACCTTGTAGGAGCATACGGAGCACTTAAGGAAGGTTTTCTAAGCATTTTGGGAGAATGAGCTATACATGAAGAGAGATAAATGTGAGTTCGCATAATTAAAGGTGCACTTCTTGGGCCATGTCATTAGCAACGGCGAGCTACGTTTGGACGAGGCTAAGGTACGTGCTATCCAGGAGTGGGAGGAACCTACACAGGTAACTAAGTTGAGATCCTTCCTTGGCCTTGTTGACTACTATTGTTGGTTCATCAGTGACTACTTTGCAAAGGCTGCACCATTGGATGAGTATCTAAAGAAGAACAAACCATAGGTTTGGACGGAGCATTGTCAAAAGGCGTTTGAAGGCCTTAAGGCAATTGTAACAGAGGAACCAGTCTTGGCGTTATCTGACTTTGCCAAGACATTTGAGGTGCACACAGATGCTTCATATTTTGCCATTGGGGGTGTCCTAATGCAGTATAAGCATCCAATAGTGTTCGAGAGCTGCAAGTTGAATAAAACAGAGCAGCATTACACGGTGCAAGAGAAGGAAATGACTGCCATTATGCATTTCCTTCGTACATGGCGACAATATTTGCTTAGGTCGAGGTTCATGGTCAAGACCGACAATGTGGCTACTAGCTACTTTCAAACGTAGAAGAAGCCTACACCGAAATAGTCTAGGTGGCAAGATTTCTTGGCCGAGTTTGAGTATGTGCTGGAGTACAAGCCGGACAAAGGTAACGTTGTAGCTAATGCCTTGAGCCAGAAATCTGTGCTTGTTGCCATCACTTTAGCAAGTTGGGAAATTCGTGAGGCTATAAAAGAAGGCATGAAATATGATCCAACAGCCAAACATCTTATCGAGTTAGCCAACCAGGGCAAAATAAGACATTTTGTGTAGAAGATGGCCTATTGCTTACCACGGATCAGCGGGTCTACGTGACTAAGTTTGGAGACATTACACAGTGGATCGGAAAGGAGAGTCAAGACATAATATGGGCTAGTCATCCAGGCCAATGTCGCACTAGAGCCTTGGTTGAGTCAGTCTACTATTGTCCATGCACGCATGCGAGATGACATAAAGTGTTATGTGCAGACATGCTTGTATGTTAGTAGGACAAGATTAAGCAACAACAACCCAGATGACCTTTGGAGCCACTATCAGTTGTAGAGTCTCCATGGGAGAGCGTGACTATGGACTTTATCACTTGCCTACCGAAGTCCGATGGTTATGGTACTATTATGGTGGTCGTGGACAGATTTTTCAAATATGCCACATTCATGCCCGCATCATCGGGTTGCACAGTTGAGGAAGCTGCCAAGTTATTCTTTATGGATGTGGTAAAGTATAGGGGCTTACCAGGGGCTACTACGAGGTTCGCATTGTAGAAGGGGATGAGCCGAAGACAACATGTGTGACGAGATATGGAGCCTTTGAGTGGTTGGTGATGCCATTCGGCTTAACCAATGCACCGGCCACATTCTGCACCCTTATGAACAAGATTTTAATCCCTACCTTGATCAGTTTATGGTAGTCTAGCTAGACAACATAGTCATCTACAATAACACCTTGGAGGAAGACCGAGAAAAAGCACAAGCTAGAACCTAGTTGGACTTCGAAATATCTAATCTCATGAACTGGTTTTCTAAGGCCTGAACATCAACGGCAAGTAGTCTCTCATCAATATGAACAAATGCTAGGCTACCCATACTCACTGCCTTTCTACTCAAGTCATCGGCCACCATATTGGCCTTTCTAGGACGATACAGAATGGTAATATCATATCCTTTTAGCAGCTCCAACCATCTCCGCTGCCTCAAATTTAAATCCCTCTATTTGAACAAGTGCTGGAGACTTTGATGATCTATAAATACCTCACAAGACACACCATAGAGAAAATGCCTCCAAATCTTCAATGCATGAACGATGGCTACAAACTCTAAATCGTAAATAGGGTATTTATTCTCATAGGGATTCAATTGATGCGAAACATAAGCAATCACTCTACCCTCCTGCATTAAGACACACCCAATACCAATCCGAGAATCATACCAATATACTATATAAGAGCTAGAAGCTGAAGGTAAAATTAAAACTAGAACTAGAGCTGTGGTCAAGGCAGCCTTGAGCTTCTAAAAGATCTCCTCACTCTCATCCAACCACCTGAATAGAGCTCCCTTCTAGGTCAATTTGGTCAAAGGAGTTGCAATGGATGATAAACCCTCCACAAAGAGACAATAATAACCGGCCAAGCCGAGAAAGCTCCAGAGCTCTATAGCTGAGGACGGTTTGGGCCAACTCGAAACGGCCTGTATCTTCTTTGGATCTACCGCAATCCCCTCACTGGACACCACGTGCCCCAAGAACGCTATCGAACTAAGCCAAAACTCACAATGGGAGAACTTGGCATAAAGATTCTCTTCCCTCAGCAGATGTAATACAATCCTCAAATGTTAGGCATGCTCCTCCTAGGTATGCGAGTACACCAGGATATCATCAATGTATACTATGACAAACGAGTCGAGATATGGTTAAAATAATCTGTTCATCAGATGTATAAATGATGTTGGGGTGTTAGTCAGCCCAAAAGACATCATAATGAACTTATAGTGACTATAATGGGTCATGAATGCCATCTTTAGAATATTCGAGTCCTAAATCTTCAACTGGTGATATCTATACCTCAAATCAATCTTAGAGAACACCCTCACTCCCTGAAGCTAGTCAAATAGATCATCAATGTGCGGTAAAAGATACTTGTTCTTCATTATAACTCTGTTCAAGTGCCTATAGTCGATGCACATCCATATAGTACCATTATTATTCTTCATAAACAGAACTGATGCACCCCAAGGTGACACACTAGGCCTAATAAACCCCTTATTAAGAAGTTCCTGAAGCTGCCCTTTCAATTCCTTCAACTCAGCCGGTGTTCTACGATATAAAAAAATAGAAATGGGCTGAGTGCCCGGTACCAAGTCAATATCCATGTCAGGTAACATGCCCGGCAGATCTACAGAAAAAACATCCAGAAAGTCTCGCAACAGGAATAGAATCAAAAGTACGGGTATCAGTACCAACATCCCTCACAAATTCCCAACCATCCAGTGGGCCTTCAAATAGGAAATCACCCTATTGAGAACTTAATCTAGAGAACCTCTACACCCGATCCTTGGCAACCCCGGCATCGCCAATGGCATCATCTTAGAGTGACAATACAAAATAGCATGACATGGAGACAACCAATCCTTACCCAAGATTAGGTCAAAATCAACCATTCTAAGTAATAAGAGATCAATTCGAGTCTCCAATCCCCCAATAGTCACTACACACAACCAATATTGATGGTCCACAATAATAGTTTCACCCACTGACATGGATACTTGAACAGGTAAAACTAAGGACTTATGGGTTATATCTAAATAATGAGTAAAATAGGATGATACATAGGAATAAGTAGAACCATGGTCAAATAATTTGGAAGCATCTACGTGTCACATTGAGACAATACATGTGATCACTGCATCTGAAGCAACAACATCTGGCCTGGCAGGAATAACATAGAATCGGTCATGGCCGCTACCTGATAGGCCTCCTCCTCTAGGGCGAACCCTAGCTGCCTGAGCCTCACGCTGAGCTAGCTGAGTGGGTGGTGAAGTAAATAGTGTGGAAGACATATCTGAACCTCTCTATTGAAATGGACCTCCCGAGCAACAATGACACTATCTCCACATATGACCAAACTCCCCGCACTCGAAGGACTTCCCCTTACTAAAAGAAACTCCCTGCTTGTGGCGGTGGGGACTGAATCGGGCCCCGAGTACCTAAGTAACTGCTAGAAGGACTTGGAAAAAATGAACCCTGAACTGATGAAGCACGGGATAAACTCTGATCTAGGAGAGCACTGAGAAATGATTGACCCAATCGAGCACTGTACAAACCATGGCTAGCTGATACACTATGATGAACTGGACAAGCCATCTGAGCAGGCCTATACGGATGACCCCTGCTGTGGTAATAGCTGTCCCAAAAGGAACACCACTGAAATCACCTAAACCACGAGGCCTCTTAGCCTCCCTCTCCTCACGCTCCTGACTACGAACCATCTCTAGCTGGCAAGCAATATCAACCACCTCATCGAACCTAGCACCAGATACACTCTCCCAAGTCATAAAGAACACAGCTAATAGTAGAAGCCATTAATGAACCTCTTAATCCTCTCTCTCAGTAGGAACCAATCAAACTGCGTGACAAGCTAACTCTAAAAATCACATCTCATACTGGGTCGCATACATGCCCTCCTGACATAGTTGCTCGAACTGCTTACGCAGCTCCTCCTAGTGGGTCTGTGGCAAAATATTCTCCAAGAAGAGAATGGAGAATCATGCCATAAAAGTGGTGCAGCATCGACTGGTCTGATCCTCTCATAGGCCTCCCACCATCTGAAGGCAGTCCCTGAAAGCTGAAAAGTAGTAAAAGAGACTCTACTAGTTTTTAGAATACCTACCGTGCAAAAATCCGCTAGCACCTATCTAAGAAGTCTATGGCATCTTCTGACTCGGCATCACTGAATGATGGAGGCCTGAGCCTCCCAAATATCTCTAGCCTTTTCTACTCCTCATCAATCATAATGCGACTCACCTAGGCCTAAGTAACTGCAACCGGCTGGGCTGGAAACACCCTCAATGTCTGAAGTCCCCGCATTACCTACTCTGGAGTACATCCGATGGAGGCTAAGTGTCTCCCCCGGCCTAAGAAGTAGCTGACGCGATCTGAATAGAAACGGCTTGAGCAAGACTAGTGTAAACGGCCAATGTTTGAGCCAACGCCTCTTGAAGGACTGGAATCACAATGGGCACATCTGGTGCCTGAGCTGGCCCCACTGGCTCAACCACATCTGGAACCTGCTCTTGAGCTTGAGCAACTGGTTGTTCTACAGGTGCTGCTCTAGCTGCCATACAAGTTGCACCTCGGCCCCTACTACGACCCCTACCACGGCCCCGGCCTCTCATGGCCCTAAGGGAGGTACTAATGACTGTCTGTCTAGTCCGATAGGATGTGTCTTCACTATCTGTGAGAGAATAGAATAACAGAAATTTAGTTCCCGAAATCAAAAATTTCACATGACAAGAATACAAGAATGTGAGGTTTTCCTAAGGGTTTGGCAGCCTCTTGAAGATAAGTACAGATGTCTCTGTACTGATCCGCAAGACTCTACTAAACCTGCTAATAGCTCGTGAAACCTATGTAACCTAGGATCTGATACCAATTTCTCATGACCCAAAACTCAACATATTGTGATGGTGCCTATAATGATACTAGCCAAGATGACAACTCATACATACCGACACTCTCAAACTCAAAATATACTAAAATAGGTTTAAATATGTAAAAATATCATAAAAATGGATAAAAATGTCACAACTCGATACAGAAGTTTTCCAAAACCAGGGTGTCACTGAGTACATGAGCATCTATACAAATACAAAGTCTAATACACTGTCTAAGAAAGCGTAAACTGAATAGGTAAATTGATGGATAGTGGAAGAGAGTCAAGGTCCATGGACGCCAGGGCAGCTACCTCGATAATCTTTGAATGACTGTAAACTCTGAGAATCAGCAACCGCCGTGTCTGGAAACACCTGGATCTGCACACAAAATGCATGGTGTAGCGTGAGTAAGACCAACTTAGTGAGTAACCAGTCTAAATATTGAGCTGAAAGCAGTGACGAGCTTCACAGGTACAGTTCAATTATAGAATTATAGTACAAAAATGTAGGCATGCTTCCAAGTTTAATAGTTAAAGCTCAAACAGGTAAGATATGTCGAGTTCAACTGAAACCATATATGGTACATCTCGATATCTACATGTTAGTTATGTATGCCAACTAAAGTATAAAACACTGATGAAATTATATGCATACTCTCAGAGTATCAATCACTCAGTCCTCCCATTCACTCCATCCTCACAGTCACTCATTCCTCACAGTCACTCCATCCTCACAGTCACCCAATCCTCCTAATTGCAAGACACTCGCACTCGGCACTCAGTAAGTACTCCCCCTCACTATGGGTGTCCAGAATTTGGAGGGGCAAATCCATCCCATGCTCTATAACAAGACAATCATGGCATGGATCAATAAAATATGTTGCGGCGTACAACCCAATCCCATAAATATTCTCACAATCAGGCCATTGAACTCACTTAGGCATCAATCTCTCCAGTTTCTCGGGCTCACAAGAATCATGATAATCAGTCCAAATAATGATGATATAATGTATCAATAAATGTCAAAAGAGACTGAGATATGATATGCAAATAATATTCACGATTGAGTACATAATTGCAATTTAAGAAAATAACTCAACATGCAACACGACCTCTGTAGGTCCCAACAATACCGGCATGTAACCTAAGCATGATTTCTAACATAACTTGAAGCTTAATTTCTCTAACACACGAAGAATATACGAATAACGATAACATTATTCAATTCAATATGAAAATACTAAGTTCTTAATCAAAAGTCAAAAAGTCAACTCAAAATTCACCCTATTGGCCTACATCTCGGAATCCGATAAAGTTATAAAATCCCAAAGTTCATTCAACCACGAGTCAAATCATACTAATTTTACCATATTCTGATACCAAATCACCACTCAGATCCCCAAATTAACTCTCAAATTCCCTAGCCTCAAACTCCAAAAATTCCACCTCAAAAACACACAAACTAGGTGAAAAATTCAATGGGGAAATAATATTATTGAATAAAAATGATCACAATTGACTTGCCTCAAGAAACCCCTCATAATCCTTCTCAAAAATTGCCTTAGTCCAAGTTTGCAAAGTCCAAAATGAAAAAATCACGAAACCCTCGAATTAAATATTCTGCCAGTGCTTTTGCACCTGCACCCTTTTCTTCGGTTCAGCGATACGGCTTTTGCTATCAAATCTCACATATGCGATACTCACTTAAAATCCACTCAATCGCTTATGCGGCCCCGATCTCGCATCTGGGGGCTCTTTGCTATGCAACAAGGTTTGCTTATGCGAACTACCCTTTCCAGTTCACCCTTCGCTTCTACAGAGTCACACACGCATCTGCGGGCTCGCAGATGTGGTATTTCCCTCACACTTTCGATGCATCATCAACCTAGTTGGTTTTCTAGTGTTTCAATTGTGCTTCGCGATCGTGGGAGATGAGACGCGATCACGATATGTATTTGGTCTGTGAAGCTAGTTATTCATCACGTTCGCAATAGAGTTATCACGTTCATGTATAAGTAATTTGGTTGGGGTGTTTTGAGCATCGTGTTCATGGTATGGATTGCACGTTCGCGTAGAAGAATGTGGCAGGCGTGAGTGTTGAATCGTGTTTGCATTTATGAGGTTGCATTTGCGATGGTATGTGACCCGATTTCCTCCACGTTCATAGGGATATAAGGTCGCGTTTGCATAGGGATTTTTGGAGGCTGGGAATATTTTACTTCGCGATCATGAGAGTACTACCACAATCACGTAGGGTACTACTAGGCAGTGCATATAAGTACTCTACTTCAAACCTTGAGCTCATTTTATCACAATTTGAGGTATGAGGCTCGAATTTGGACGATTTTAGAAGAGATTTTTACCACATGGATTGAGTAAATATTTTTTACTTGATTTTGATTATTTTACATGATTTCATCTTTAATTTTGGCTTTTAATTTCATGAATCCGAAAGAGAAATTGGGGATTTTTTATCTAAACTTTTCTAAAGTGAATATTTGGAAGAAAAAAGGATAGGAAGAAATAGAAGATGAAAAAAAGTAAAAGAAAAATAATAAAAAAAGTTAAATAAAAAGAAATTAAAAAGAAGAACAAAAATAGAAGAAAAGATAAAAAAATTCTGATTCGGGGCCGGATTAGAGCGAAATTAGTATTGTTGACTTTAATTCAAATGGGTTGTCGGAATTTGTGAGTTTTGTCGAATTTCGGGGTGCGTGCATGGGTTGATTTTAAGTATTTGGTTGAAGATTTGACCTTTATCATTTGTGTTTGCTTCCTATAGCATTATTTGATAAATTTGAGTTGCTATTGGATAGTTTCATTCAGTTTGGAGGTTCATTTGAGCGGGATGGAGCTTCTAATATATCGATTTGGCTTATTTGAGGTAAGTATCTTACTAGATTTGTTGATAAATTTTTTCTACTAAATGATATTGTTTGTTACATGCGGAGGTGATGCATATACGATATGACGAGCGTATATGCATGTACATGGATTTTTCATGCTCGGGAGGAGGAAAATTATATGCCTTCTTTGTGCTTTGATGAACCTTGTGATTCTTTGACTTATGCTTTATTTAATTATATGATTAATAAACTCAGGTAACTGTGTTATAAATCATATATGACTTCTTAAAAAGTATTTAATGTATTGTTTTCGGACTGTTTGTATACGTAACTGACCATAGCATCACGAACAACCATTTATACCGGATATTGTCTTGCTACCTAAGTTTCTTTATCCGTAATATGTGTGAGGATTGGGGGTCTTAGGGCTATGTTTAGCACGAAGCTTATTTTTGTGCGATAGATATGACGTTAGCATGATGAGTATTTCCGTACGGTCTGAAATGGGATTTGTTTGTTGGTTATTACCTTGCGAAAGAAAATGAATCTGGATTTCTTTTATGATTGCTCATTTGTTAAGTACTTACATGCCCCTTATTCTTTGGTTTCTATTAAGGTTTGTTATTTTGTATGATACTTTCCATTTGAGCTCATTATGTAGTTACCTCTGTGATTTTCCTTTGTGCAGTTACAGTTATAGCTATATATTTACCTTGTCTTTTATTGTTACACCTACATTTTTATTTGATTTACTTTTGCTACATGTCCTCTTCGAATTCATGCCCGTACTTGTCTTTAGCTCATACCTGTTACATGCCTCTAATTGTCACGTGATTTACTTGTTAGATGCCTTAACCTGCTACATGTCTTCACTCACTATATGCCTTTACTTACTACATGTCTTCACTTACCAAATGTTTTTCCTACCATATGCTTCTACTTGCAAAATGCCTTCACCTGCTACATGCTTCTACCAACTACATGATATCATTTATATCGAATGCCTTCATTTGATCCTTGTTCTTACTTGAAAAAACATCCTTACTCGTTTCAAGTTCTACTTCCCTTTGCTTAATCGAATTGGGTGACTTTTAGTTTTGTTGTGCGTTTATGCCTTGTGGAAGCATTGATTTTATATGTGGGAGACTAGCTCTGTAGTGCTATGTTGCTCGTCTTATTTTATGGATTCTGGATTGAGTTGTGCGCCACAACAGAGATGATATTATATGTGTGGGATTAGGTTGCATGCCGCAATAGTACTGATAGTATATGATATATTCAGTGTGGATCGGATTGCATGCCGCAACAGTGAAAATAATTATATAATTATGGATCGGATTGAGCGCAGCAATGAAGAACATATTTTCTTTATGTATATTTGTGAACCGGGTTGCACGCCGCAACGGAGAAGAGGAATTATGGTTATTCTTGTCTATTATTTTCTGTAATTATATAGTGTTGTGAGATTGAGACATGACGATACTCCGGAGCTCTCTGTTATTTATATTCTCGTTTCATGTACTATGTGGTTATTTATGTCTCTTCCTCGTATCGCTTTTTCTGCTTATCATCTGCATAGGTAAAATATTAAGTGAGTATCTTTTGACTTAAAATCTCTCCACTACTTTGTCGAGGTTAGTCAAGATACTTACTGAGTATATAGGGTCGGTTGTACTCATGCTACACTTCTGCACTCTGTGTGCAGATCATGGAACTAGGTAACTGTGGAAGACGAAGCCTGGTATTGAAGATGTTCCAGTGTTCTTGACTCAAGCTACTTCTTGTTCAGGGTAGTGTGGGACTTAAATTATGTTTATATATACTTCAAACAGATATACTTCAAGCTGAAACACGCTCAAAGCAGCAGGCAGCAGCCACCAAAATCACTTCGACTCATCTCTAAATGAACTTAAACTTCTTATTCTAATTCTTGGGAAGCATTTGCAACAAGTTTTATTATGGGAGAATGACACAGTTACCCACAAAAATAAAACTATTTATTTTTATCTACCCTTTTATTTTTTTATCCATAAACTAATTATATTTTCTACCCATAGTAGTTTTTGTGGGAAATTTTTTTCTTTATTCTCTAATTCTTTTTTATTTCTATGCTTCTTTTCTTCTTTTTTTTTCTTTTTTTTTCTTTTCTCCTTTTCTTTTTCTCGTTTTTTTTTCTTTTCTAATTTCATTTAACTTCTTTGTTTTTATACTCATTTTCTCTTCATAATCTAATTTACTTTACCGTTTTTACTATTTTTTTTATTATTCTTTTTTTATACGATAAAAAAATAATTAATATATTAAATATCTATTCACCTTTTTTTAATATAACTACTACAACATACCTTTTATTTATTTTTTTCTTATTTTTTAAATTTAATTATTAAATTAAAATAATATCAGTTGTCACTTGATCTAATTCACTGAATATCACATTGACTGCTGCTGAGCACCATAAATTACATAATCAGATTCTAAGAATCAACACGTGATTGCCATACAAATCTTGATCTCCTTCCCTATAAATAACAATACACAGTCTACCATTAGCCGTAACACAACTAGTTATAGAGCAAGAAAACATAATCTACGGCAACCAATCTCCATATATACTAGTTAGAAAAAAAATGATAATAAAATATTAAAGAATGCAACAAAAGTATAAGTAGCAAAAAAGACTTCTAGTACCATGTGATACCAATATATTATATATGTATACCGACAGAGCATATGATTTCTCTAGAATATTGCTACAATTATCTGCGACTATACTATTGTACCAAAACATTAAGGGACGCAATAAAAGTATGAGAAAATTACATGCTCGTATTGCAAGCTAATATTCGCAAAACAACTTGCTCATTTCGTATACTAAGAGGGTATATAGTTCTATGGGGTCGTTCCAACAATTATCTATAACTATAAAAATTATTACATAATTTATGTCCATCGGCACACAAAAATTCCAGCATTGCAACTCATGTTCATATAAATAATTTCATAATAGAATTTACTTAAAAATGCAGCCAAAACAACCAAAACAATGTTCAAACTACAATATGATACCAATATGGCATATAACTATACCAACATGGTATACAGTTTTACTAGTTAATTTTCGACAACTATATGACTATACTACTATTACATAACACACATGCATAAAGAGAAAAATAAAAAAATAGTGTATCACATATTAATATAATAAGGTATTTCAAGATATTGTACTATATTACTATTATTAAAAGAAAATTAAATATTATACTGATGAAACGCAGCTAATACAACCAAAAAATGATTCAACTAGCATATGATACCAATATAATATATAGCTACACTAATAGGATATATAGTTGAAATGAATTGTATACTAAAATGGTATATTTGTATACTATTTGGGTATATAATACAAATTCGCTTTTTTCTCTGGTTCAACTATATTTCAACCCAAATTTCTAAAATCTTCTACAAAATCTCAACCAAATTGACTAAAACTTTAGCTACAATCTTCAATCAACTTTCCAAACAAATCCATACAAGATCGGATCACAACAATTAAAAACTCAAACAAACCAAGTTATGTGCTTCAATCTTCAAGGTCCTTCAATGGTGGATTTAAATTTTTGTACAATAAATCTCCAAAAATCAGTATTAGATGTACAATCTATACATCAAAGAACAATAACTAACGAATTTCAACAGTAAAACACTATACAAAATCAGATCTAACATTTTGAACTCATTCATATGGAGTTTCAAAAATTGTTCGGTTCTTCCTATGAGGAAATGTGTAAGTTTCAAAATGTCACCGCATTAGATTAAGAAAAATGGCTTAAAAGTGGTTAGCAAAATAGTGTTAGTTTTATGGAAGCCTCCGAAAAATATTGTTTCTTGCTCAGTTTTTTTCTTTTTGTGAGTTCTTATTTTTCTTGGTGCCTAAGACTTCGTCAATACACCTATAAGAGTGACTGCCGAAGGTAAAAAACAAAAACAGTTGTGAACTTTAAAAATTGGAGGACGGTAAAATAAGGAAGAAGAAGAAGAGGAACATAATAATGGTGGGTAAATAGTTTGGGGTGCATGGGTAGATATAGTAAATGGTTTGGACATGAGCATTAAAAAATATATAGTTTAAAATTAATAGGTATAAAGTGAGATTTTCTCTTCTAATAACACCTATCCGAGTCCATATTTCAAATAACTATATTAAGCTTTCAATCTCAAACCCAAAGCTTCTAAGCTTCTTCGATGATGGACTAATATTATTTTTCTTTAATTATTATCCACCAAATCCAGACTATAACTATGATTTTAGCTTTTTATAATATCATTCAGATGATTCAGTAAATAAGAGTCATAGTATACTATTGTAAAATATTATATGCTATTATAGTTTAAAGTCGCAGTATATTATATACTATTATTATAGTATAATATTGTAGTATATTATTATAAAGTTATATGCTCTTGCAATATACCAATACAGATTTGTATACTGGCGAAGTGTACTACAGCAAGCTATATAATACAGATGTATATTTTTATTGTATATTGTATATTATACCGATATACTATTGGGTAACTCAGTTTCTTCGTCAATTTTTAGCTGAAAAACTCGATCACAATTACCTCAAATCAGCTCCAAGTGCCATTAAAGTTCAATATGAACTTCCCAAAGGTACTATAACTAATGCATTTTATAACACATATTTCGAATCAAAGAACAAAGCTTCAAATAAAATCTTAAATTGAAGAGCTTCAATCTCAACAAAGGTGGGTATTCAAACTCATAAGAATTCAGACGTAAAGAAATAAGAAAAAACTTTAAAAATAAAATCTTTAAAAAAATTATTTCACCAAACCGCAAGAAGTACCAAATATGAGCAAATATGGGGTATTGGCAGAGCGCTATAGGGTTACATGGAATATGAATGAGTCAAGTGGGTTTTATACTCCTTCACAAAAAGAAAGCTATGTGGTTTAGTTAAAAGTGAAAGTATACTGTTTGGTAAGTGGGGTAAAATAAATTAAGGTGGGGGGAGAGGGCAGGGGTGAAGGCGCGAAGCCACCTATTATAAAGGGCGGTAAATTGACCGCCCTTCACCGAAATATTATAAAAAATTATATTATGTATATAAATAAAATATTAATTCTAAATGTATAAAATATATATTGAACAACTTTTATCGGAAATTTTTTTCTAATTCTTTCAAGTCTAAAGACCCTTAAAAATATTTTTGACTTCGTCACGGGAGGACGAGTAGCCCCGATAATGGGTCTGGATCGCGTAGACAAAAATTGTACGTAACTAATTTCCAAATTGGCATAACAAGATAATTTTGTTGGGCCTAATAGGCGTTTAGCGTTATTTCTTGGGAAACTTACAGAAATGTCACATATAAGTTTCAACTTACCAACCTCTAGCCAATATTTCAAAAATCGAAACAAACAAGGAATTTTTTTAATGAGTATAGTCGAAATTCTTTGAAAACATATAGATAAGTCAATATACAAAATTTGAGGAAGAATGAAT
Organism: Nicotiana glauca; assembly: GCA_026770625.1. Lineage (NCBI taxonomy): Eukaryota > Viridiplantae > Streptophyta > Magnoliopsida > Solanales > Solanaceae > Nicotiana > Nicotiana glauca. The sequence goes on from MU669126.1 coordinate 67,404, forward strand.
GTGATTTGGACTGGTTTTGTATCAAAATTCATAATTAAATCGATGTCAAAAAATTCTTCTGTGACACATGTATATACACAGATATACATGGATATATATGTGATACACAATCGATACAAAATATGATACATATGTGATACACAGTGTGATACACGTATCATTTTTTTTTCATATTCAATTTTTACTTCGAATTTTCAATTCAACCCACCTCAAAACTTCACCAAATCATCCCAAAACTGAGATTCAAACTCCTTAAGATATACCCAATCTATTCTAATAGCACCCACTCAAAAGAAAGTAAAAATTTGATATTTTTTTGCTACAAATAGCTAATTGGCCATTTTGGCTAATATTAGTAATATTTTATCAATTGACCAATTTTTGTAATGAGCTACTTCTAAATGGACATAGCTGGTAATTTTCCTTATTTCTTTCTTACTATTTTTAAACATCCTATTAAACAAATAAATTACACTTGTGGTCAAACATTATAATTCATACCTTTCCATATTGAAATAAAAATAAATATCTTAAATAAAGAGGTTGGGTCACTAATATCATGATTATAATGACGTCTTATGAGCTCATATTGAAATCTTAATTCAGTAACTGGGACTATAATTTGTAAGAAATGGTCTTTATCCAAGGCTGGCATCTTCATTGGCTTAAAAAAAGCAATGAATCCCATTGTTCTTACTTCTTTGTTTGTCATTTGTATTTCTCTAATATGTTTTTCTGGAAAAATTTTATTTTGTGCCTTATAAAACTAATGTTAATTGTGTGAGACCTCATTTTTATCTTATAACTTTGTGAATTCAGAATTTTGTGGATTCAAATATATAAAATATGGTCCACATATGTATTGAGATAAAAAGAGGCCGCGCCCAAATTATGTGAGGCACGCTATAAAATCACTCAATTTACGGGAAGGTGTGTTTGTACTTGGCTTTGAATGTGACAATCAACGAAAAGTAGAAGCTCTACATGTTTACTTTTCCAGTTTAGAGTCTTTAGACCAACCATGCAATTATTTAACTGCCTTTTCGCGTCATAAACAAAGACCAATTGTCTTTTTACCTTGGTTAACACACCCCATGTCCAAGTGGTATAACTGATAGTCTACTATTGATTATTTTGGGATTTACGGCGTGTTTGGCCAAGCTGCAAGAATTAAGTTTTTTTTTATAAGTATTTTTTTTCAAAAGTATTTTTGGTGAGAAGCAATTTATATTTGGCTAATTAATTTGAAAAGCACTTATGAGCAGCAATTAATATTTGGCCAAACTTTTAAACATTGCTTCTACGTGTATTTTTCTAAAAAGTTCTTTTGGAAAGAAGCTACTTTTTTTTTCTTCTCCAAAACTGCTTCTGCTTCTCCTGATCTCCTCAAAACACTTTTTTTTTCTCCCAAAAACTTCGCCAAACACTTAAACTTTGGAAAAAAAATACTTTTGAAATTGGAGAAGCTTGGCCAAACAGGCTATTAGATGGAACTGACTGGCTGATGTATATTTAAAAGCTAAAAATTGGGTATCTGGTTTTGGTTTTGCTAGTAAATAAGTGAGCCAAACAAGGAAACAAGCCAACTCAGAGATATTCGTATACGTTTATTTTTATTAAACCTTCCTCTAAAAAAAGAAGGTTGCAATAATTTTGTGGATTATAGAATGATATTGTATACGGTAGAAATCGAGAGCTCGATTTCGAAGACTTGATTACACTCCGAGCTCGAGTTCTAAAAGCTCAAAGTAAGAACCAAGCCACGCCCGGATGAGCGCATCTCGAGAAGCAAATTGGGGACCCGTCATGATCTGCCTCAAGGGTAGTACAATTTTGAGGACACTCAAGAAAGAGCGGGAATTCCCCAATAGCACATGAGGCTGGGTATAAATTAAGGGATAAGATTTGTACGAAATAGTACAAGTCCGTACTAGGCTATTATACAGTTGTACCAATAGAATTCTTTACCATAATTGGAGACGTACCTTATTAGGGTTTTTCCTTTCTATATAAAGGGGGACCCCAATCTTTGTAAAGAGATCTCATTCATTGCAATAGAACATTCTACTCTGCTTTTCTTGTTTACCGTGCTCAACAATTGTTCTTCAGCTTTATTTTCTTTACTTTATTGTTCATACTCTATTGGCTCTTAGCTCACCTTGAGGCCCCCGGGATAATCGAGCTCGAGATCTCCATTGCTCTAACAATACTGGTTTGGTTCATCAATTGTTTTTACTTAAACTTAATATTACTTGTATATTCACTGGTATTAGAATAAATCACATATTTTTAAAATCACAAATTATCTTTAATTGTTACTCATATTTTTTGAGGTACACAGTTTGGCGCCCACTGTAGGGCTAAAGATAATAGTAATTATTTTAGTGGTAGTTTTCTGATAACACACGTTATTATTCACACTTTTTATTGTCAAAAATTCTTTGATTTCAGGCTAAGATATGTCTAGCACATAAAACGCACATGTTCATGACAGTGAGGGACTCGGAGAAAGCAGCAGCGTAGGGGACGTTGTATCACCAATAAACCTTGAGGGTGTGCCAAATATAGAGCCAGTTGATATCAGTTTACATAACGCTCTAAACACGAACGCAGGCACAGAACCCGTAAGGAATGTACACATGGAAGCTTAGCCAGGGGACCAAGGAATGCCAGGAATGGAAGAAGGGGGAGTCATTCTCAAAGTGATATTTGAGATGCTACAAGATCAGCAAGTCATCATCGCTCAACTTCAGAGTTAGAATAGAACTCCAAACACAATCGAACCAGTGAGCACTCGACGTGTTGAACCAATGTTTGAAAGGCCCGATGAAAGCGGCTCAGTAACTGACCCCACAATCATGAAAATGCTCGAGCAACTGACTAAAAGGATCGAGTCAGGAGAAAAGAAGATAGAAGACAATGACAGGAAAGTGGAAACCTATAACTCTTGAATAGACCCGATACCGGGAGTACCTCCAGTTTTGAAAGGTCTAGATGCCAAAAGGTTCATACAAAACCTTTTCCCCCAAGTGCGGCTCCAATGCCCATTCCCAAGAAGTTTCGCATGTCCGATATATCGAAATATAATGGAACAACTAACGCTAACAAACATATTACTTCATACACTTGTGGAATCAAAGGAAATGACTTGAATGACGATGAAATCGAGTCAGTATTATTGAAAAGTTTGGGGAAACACTATCAAAAGGAGCTATGATCTGGTATCACAACTTAGCTCCTAATTCTATTGATTTATTTGCTATGCTGGCGGACGCTTTCGTGAAAGCACACGCCGGGGCTATAAAGGTGGCCACAAGAAAATTAGACGTCTTCAGTATAATACAAAGGGATGTCGAGATGATAAGGGAGTTCGCGTCCAGATTTCAGATGGAAAGAATGGAATTGTCGCCAGTCTCCGATGACTGGGCAGTTCAAGCCTTTATGCAAGGTTTGAATGAAAGAAGCTTGATTGCATCTCGATAGCTAAAGCAGAACTTGATCGAATATCCAGTTGTGACATGGTCGGATGTGCACAATCGCTATTAGTCAGAAATTAGGGTCGAGAACGACCATTTGGGATCCCCCTCGGGCTTAGCTCATCCTAACAGATTCTCAGCCAAGCCCCTAAGGGACACAGATCGAGGATCAAGATTCAACAAAGAACATTATCAACCATATGACGATCGAAGGAACAATGTCCCAAGCCACAACACTCCTCGGAGCGATCGGAGAAGCGACCGAGGTAAAGGATCTCGAGGAATCATGAGCAAGAATGGGTTCAATAAACATGCCGACCCCGCCGAGGTCCCTCGATTATTATAGTACAACTTTAGCATAGATACATCAGGTATCGTCTCCGCTATTGGGAGAATAAAAAATACTAAGTGGCCCAGGCCAATGTAGACCGATCCCTCCCAAAAGAACCCGAACTTGATGTGCAAGTATCATGGCACACATGGTCATTGAACAAAGGATTGCAGGCAGCTAAGGAAAGAAGTGGCTAGTTTATTCAATGAGGGCCACCTTCAAGAACTCCTAAGTGATCGGGCTAAGAATCACTTCAGGGAGAAAGATGCAAGGAAAACAAATAGAAGAACCACAACATGTCATTCACATGATCATCAGTGGAGTCGGCGTCCCACAGAGACCCATAGTACCAAATTATCTATCACAAGGGAGAAGCGGACTCGAAACTACATGCCCGAGGATACCCTTACATTCAACAAGGAAGACACTGAGGTCTTATCTCAGCCTTACAATGATGCACTAGTAATTTCTATCTTTTTAAATAAAGTTCAAGTTAAATGTGTTCTCATGGATCCAGGTAGTTCGGCAAATATAATCAGGACAAAGGTCGTGGAGTAGCTTGGGTCGCTCGGGAAAATCATACCAGCATATCACGTCTTAAATGGCTTCAACATTGCAAGTGAAACAATAAATGGAGAAATCGTCCTCCCAGTCAACATGGTCGGAAGCATACAAGACACCAAATTTCATGCCATAGAAGGTGACATGAGGTATAATGTTTTGCTCGAAAGGCCATGGTCCATAGTATGAGGGTGGTATCGTCGACCATTAATCAAATGATGAAGTTCCGGACAAAGAATGGTGTGAAAATAGTATATGGAGAGCAGTATGCAGTGGAGGAGATGTTTGCATTACACAACTCGGAACCGTTATCGACGCCATCCATATCGAAAAAGTCAAAGGACAAACAGGTGGCCAAATAGCAATCACAACCCATGCCCTCAGTTGATTCTAAGGGATAGGAGATCAATGGACAGGTGGTCGAGGACGAAGAAGAAGATTTCCTCATCCCCGAGCCTTCGTTGCCCCTAAGGAATCAGATGTGACGAATTCCACGATCGAAGAACTCGAGGAGGGCATATTGATCAAGCATCTTCCAGAACGAAAGGTATACCTGGGGACGCGGTTAACCCCCAAACTCAGGAAAAACTCATTTTCTTATCAATAACATTGATTTCTTTGCCTGGTCTTACTTATATATGACAGGGATCCCACCAGAGATAACTATCCATCGACTAAGTGACGATCCCAGATTTAAACCGGAGAAGCAAAAGAGGAGACCTCAGTCCAAGGTAAAGCACGCATTCATCAAAGAATAGGTAACCAAACTTCTCAATATAAGATCCATTAGGGAAGTAAAATATCCTGAATGGCTAGCTAACATAGTGGCAGTCCCTAAAAAGGGAAATAGACTTAGAATGTGTGTAGACTACAAAGACTTGAACAAAGAATTCCCTAAGATTCTTTCCTATTGCCCAACATCGATCATTTGATTGATGTTATGTCCGGCCATAAGATCCTTACTCTTCTTGATGCCTATTCCGGGTACAACCAAATTCAAATGAACCTGGAGGACCAGGAAAAGACTTTATTCATCACAAAGTATGGTACGTATTGTTAATATGTAATACCCTTCAGGCTAAAAAATACATGAGCCACATATCAATGCCTAGTTAATAAGATGTTCAAACATCAAATAGGCAAATCCATAGAAGTTTATATTGATGAAATGCTAGTTAAGTCCCTGTGTGCATAGGACCATTTGACCAATTTATAGGTGACGTTCGATATACTAAGAAAGTAAAACATGAAGCTCAAACCCAAGAAATGTGCTTTTAGATTTGGCTCAGGTAAGTTCTTGGGCTTCATGGTATTGAAAAGAGGTATAAAGATCAAACCCGATAAAATCAAAGACATTGAGGAAATCATCGTAGTGAACAGTGTGAAAGTCGTACAACGGCTGACTGGACGGATAGCTTCCATAGGCCGATTTATCTTGAGGTCATCAGATTAGAGTTATCACTTCTTTTCCCTACTCAAAAAGAAGAACAACTTCGCATGGACTCCGAAGTGCCAACAAGACTTGGAAGAATTAAAACGGTATCTGTCAAGCCTTCCCCCACTTCGTACTCCGAAGGAGGATGAAACACTCTACTTGTATTTAGTCGTGTCCGAGGTAGCGGTAAGTGGCGTGTTGGTTCGAGAAGAGCAAGGTACACAGTTTCTTGTCTATTATATGAGTCGGACCCTAGGTGATGATGAAACCAGGTACCCACATTTGGAAAAGTTAGATCTTACACTAATAAGCGCATCTAGAAAATTAAAACTGTATTTTCAATGCCATCTTATATGTGTACTGACTACGTACCCACTTTGAAATGTCTTGCATAAGCTCGAATTATCGGGCAGATTGGACAAATGGGCCATCAAACTTGGAGGATATGATATTGAGTATCATCCTCGAACAACTATCAAGTCTCAAATTTTGGAAGACTTCGTGGTCAACTTCCCGCCTGCCCTTGTTCCCGAAATAGAAAAGGATCTCCTGCTAAAAATGGGTACGTCATCTGGTGTATAGACCCTCTTCATAGATGGTGCCTCAAATGTGAAAGGATCCCGGCTGGATATCATTTTAAAAATGCCTACAGGTAGTTTCATTAGGCAATCTATCAAAATTTCTAAATTGACTAACAATGAGGTCGAGTATGAGGCTATGATTGTAGGTCTTGAACTAGCAGAGGGCCTTGGAGCAGAGGTCATCTACTCCCTATTGGTAGTAAATCTAAATGGAAGATTCGAGGTTCGAGATGACCGAATGCTGAGGTACTTAGAAAAACTTCAAATGACATTACACCACTTCAAGGAATGGACACTGGACCATGTACCTCGAGAACAGAATAGCGAGGCCGATGCACTTGCAAACTTGGGTTCATCGGTCGAAGAAAAGGATATCGTCCCAGGGATTGTCATCCAACTATCAAGGTTAGTGGTCAAAGAAGGCCATGTAGAGATTAATTCAACAAGTTTAACGTGGGATTGGAGGAATAAGTACATCGACTACTTGAAGCATGGGAAACTCCCCGCAGACCCAGAAGAATTAAGAAAACTTCGAGCCAAAACAGGTCGATTCTCACTCGAAAAAAATGGAATGTTGTATAGAAGAACCTTCGATGGACCACTGGCAGTGTGCTTGGGACCAGGGGACACCGATTATGTATCGAGAAATCCACGAGGGCACTTATAGGAACCATTCTGGTGCGGACTCTCTGGTTGGCAAGTTGATCAAAGCGGGGTATTATTGGGATAGCATAGAAAAGGACACCAAGGAATTCGTTCGAAATTGTGACAAATGCCAAAGATTTGCATCGATGATCCATAAACCCAGTGAACAACTCCATTCGGTCTTATCCCCATGGCCGTTAATGAAATAGGGGATGGACATCGTCGAGCCCCTACCAACGGCACCAGGTAAAGCTAAATTTATTTTGTTTATGACTGACTACTTCTCAAAATGGGTTGAAGCGCAGACCTTTGAGAAGATAAGAGAAAAAGAAGTCATCGACTTCATATGGGACCACATCATATGTTAGTTTGGGATAGCCCCCAAAATAGCATATGACAATTGGAAATAGTTCATCGGTAGCAAAATAATGAAATTTCTTGAGGACCATAAAATTAAAAGGATTCTATCAGCGCCTTAACACCCAAGTGCAAATGGTCAGACCGACTCCACAAACAATACCATCATTCGAAACTTAAAGAAAAGGTTAGATAATGCAAAGTAGAAATGGAGAGAAGTATTTCCCGAGGTGCTATGGGCATACCGAACGACATCAAAGTCAAGCACAGGGAAGACCCCATTTTCTTTAGTGTAAGGGTCTGAAGCATTGATTCCATCGAAGTCGGGGAACCTAGCGTTAGATTTTAGCATGCTACCGAGGACTTAAATCATAAAGGTATGAACATTTCTCTCAATCTACTAGACAAAAAGCGTGAGGTCGCATTAATTTGAATGGCCGCACAAAAACAAAGGATCAAAAGATATTACTGTGAGCACGTGATTTTTACCCTACATATGAGTTATTCCCATAAAATTCAAATAAATAATTTTTCCTTATTTTTTACAACTTGTGTGAATTTTGTTTACATGTCATTTGTGCATCAAATATAAAAATACAAAAAATATGCATTCGCATTTAAGAAATTCATTTTACATGTAGTAGGTATTAATGTTATTAACAATTTAAAATACTATTTTTTTGTGTTTTGATTGAGAATTGCCATGAAATAGAAATAGTTGGTTTAACAATTTTAACAAAATCAAAATGAATATAAAATAGAGAATATAGAAAATACAAAAATGGAAATACTGAAATACAAAAAATACAAAATACAAAGAGAATAAATAAATAAAAAAAGGGGCAAAATACAAAATACAATAAGAAAGATGCAATACAAAAAATACACAAAAAATGTTGGGCCAATACAAAATTGGAGCCCAAAACAACACCCAGTCCAGTCCACCCGGTTGGCCCTGGTTAAAATCCAAACGACACCATTTTTGGTCCAATTAATCCAGGCCATTGATGACAATTAATCCAACGGCTAAGCCTGATTTCATTAATAAATGAAACGATGCCGTTTCGTCAAATCCAATCTGAGCCGTTCATTTGATTCATCCAACGGACGAGGATAAGGCTCTCATTTAAGAAAACGACGTCGTATGGAAGGGGAGTGATCTTGTCCGTTCATTTGGTTTAACCCAACGGTGCGAAGCCATCATCACACATTTAATATACCAAAACATATACTCTTGTATCCATTTCACCCCCACCACTCGTATTCTATCAACCCTAGCCGCCCCTTGTTTCATTGCCCTTTCACCATTCACCTGAGCCACCACCAAATCCCGCCGGAACACTACCGGCGGGAAACATCACCTCGTCTTCTTTGACCATTCTTTACACCATCAAGTCCTCTTCAAACCCTCTTTCACCTCTTGTGCTTTAAATCCCCTGAAGATCCCTAGTTTTGTTCGAATCTGAGATAAGAACTCGCCAGAACCCTAGTCGGCAGGAACCCCACCTTCTCCGATGACCACTTAAAATACACCCCAGTATCCTTTCAACCTCCTCTTTCACCCCCTCTACCTCTTTTTTATCAAATCAGTCCTGTTTTGCTCAAATATACAAAAAGGCCTCGCCGGAACTCTAACTCCTCCTTTTCTTAGCCCCTTTTTCAACCAGTCTTGGGTTCGAAATAGCTAAAACCTTCAAAGAACTCAAAACAGAAGTTCAAAAGGCCAGTAGCCCTGAGAAACACGGGAACCTCATATAAAAATGGTAGAAAATAGCAAGGAAAACAAAAGCTAAGTATTCTTTCTTCCTTTCTTGCGATTGATTTGTTTTCATTTTTGTTTGCATGAATGTT
>MDKF010520959.1:0-11422 GCA_026770625.1 Nicotiana glauca
ACAATTAGCTCAATGTAATTAATTTCTAAATGCAAATTAAACCTAAGGTGGCTTGAAATTAAAATGTGACATTTTATGGCTTTTTTTTCTATGATTTTTTTTTTAAATTGTTTGAAATGTAACTAAATAAAGAAAAACACCTAAAAATCAATTAAAATTATTTTCGTCTATTTTTTAGGAGTTACTTTCATACAAGGCAAAAATCACGTGCTTACAATCCTTCCACATCAGGTTGAAGCAAAAAGGCAAGTTCGCCCCAAATTGGTAGGGGTCGTTCATTGTAACAAGAATGTTGTCCAATGGTGCATTGTGTTTAACAGATGTAGAATGCAAATGTGTATACATTGCTATCTATTCTGATGCAGTAAAAACATATTATGTATGATTTCTTTGGTTTTAATTGTATTTGTTTGTACTTGACATGTTTTGAAGGTTGAAATGACAAAGACATTTTGTTCTGCTATCTAAACATTTTATCCTTTATTACCCCTTTTGAGCCTTATTTACTTCCTTTCATACCCCTCTTTTGGAATCAGTAGCGAAATTCAGTAAGGAAGGAAAGAAAGAAAAGAAAAATGAAGAAAAGAAAGAAAAAAAAAGAGAAAAGAAAAAGAAAAAGGAAAAGGGAAATAAAAGAAAAAAAGAGAAGTAACAACCACAAAGCAATTCCTATCTCATGAACTACGTTCGACCTGATTCCTTTTAAGGATACGTAGGCAGCTTCACGGTTCTGTCCCATCAAAATAAAATTCAAAAGTCCCCAAGCAAAGAAACTGGGGCAGAAGTTGTGGTTGTTGTAAGAAATCTGATTCCAAAAGTGGTACTTTTGAACCCATTTGAATTGTTTTAAGCCTTTTTGATATCCTTTCTTTCTAACCCTATCCAAAGCCCACATTACGATCCAAAGAAAGACCTTCCAATCAGTCTTCGAGAGATGCCGAGTCAAGCAAGTAGAGGTGATTCATATTAAGGTCAACACTCTGGTCTAAGAAGGAAAATAAAAAATGAGAGAGTCTTATTGGTAAAAACCCCCGTGGGCACCGTAAGGCAACGAAAGATGAGAGAAAATTAAAATGAGAGAGTCTTATTGGTGAAAACCCTCACGGGCACCGTAAGGTGACAGTGAGTTGAGAGAGAAACAAATGAGAGAGATTTGTTAGTGAAAACTCTTCAGGGCACTGCAAGCCGAACAAGGTCAGTGATTGGGCAAATAAATTGGATTATAGAGATCCTGGGGCACAAAGTATGACAACTTAAAATTGATTGGTTGAATAGACTAGGCTGATTAATCTGAAATGCATGTCATGATCATTGATACCAGTTGCTCCACTCAGATAAGTCTCTTTTCCTTTTCTCCCTCAAACAGTCATCCAGTTTTGGATTTTCTTCTTTATTCCTAACTCTCAAAGTCATTGCATATCATTTCTTTTGGTTTTATTTCTCTAAGTCTTTTCCAATGTCAGCCTTGTTTAAGAAAGTAATAAGAAATATCAAATCTTACTACCAACTTCCAAATTGCACAAAGAAAAATGTGGCCAGAACATGCTAGAGATAGTATGATGTAAAGTGGGACATAAAGTGTTGGTGAAACTTCCATTGGTGGAATGGTTTAGTAATTTCGTGGGAGATACAGAGGTTTAGAGAGAAGGTTCAGAAATGTAAAACAACGGTTTCGGTATAGAGAATTCGGGTCATCTAGGGTCCTGCGATTGAGGATCTGTAAGAAAGTCAAACAATTCTTGGCCAGTTCAAGGCAGCTAGTCAGAGCAAAGCACATCAACGGAAGAGCCACCTTCAGCAAGAATGCCACAAAATAACCACCACATTTTTAACTGACAAGATTTTTCTTTGATTTAAAACAAGGGCAAAAAATTTTGTTTGCTTCGGAGAAACCCTCCGTAAGGAAGAGCAAGTACCAACAGGTTCGATCGTAAATTCTCAGGACCCTCCTGGACAATGTGACTTAGTTAAAATTCAAGACATTCATGAGTAACAAGATCTAGAATAAGCTTTACCTTGAGGAAATATAAGTCGGCTTTGAAGTTTTCATTCTTCGGATAGGATTTAATTTAAAAATTTTAGGACCCTCCTAAATAATGGGACTTAGATTTAATTAGATAACATGATTTAGTGTAAGTTCTGTCGTAGGGAAATATAATTTAGCCTTAAAAGATCACTCTTAAGATGAGATTTGATTTTAATTTTTAGGACCCTCTTGGATAATGGAATCTAGTTTTAAGACCTTCATAAATAACGAGATTTAGTGGAAGTCATACTTTTAGGAAATATAATTTAGCTTTAAAACTGTTATTTAACTAGGAGTTTTAGGACCCTCCTAGATAATGGATTTAGCTTTCAAATTCTTTGAGATTTTCTGGTAACATGATTCAATTAGAACTCACAGATGTGCCCAGCTAGCAAACTGGGGCAGAAAAAATTTCATTTGTTTTATCTATTTTGTTGAAATCAGGCACCCGCCTGGAGAGCAATGGAGAACAACACGAGTTTTAAGGATAGAAAGCAGTTCAGGGTCAAGCAATCAGGCACCCATATGGGGAAACAAGGGAAGATAGCTCAAAGGAAAAGCAGCCGCAAGAGAAAAGTAGTTCAAGTTCAGCAATCAGGAGCCCACCTGGAGAACAAAGGGAAAATAAATCAAATTCTAAGGAAAAGCAGTTCAAGTGCCGGTAATCAGGAGCCCACCTGGAGAACAAAGGGAGAAGCAATTCAAATGTTGGAAGTCAGGAGACCACCTAGAGAACAAAGGGAAGCAGTTCAAGTTTTAAAGGAAAAGCAGTTCAAGTATCGGTAATCAGGAGCCCACCTGGAGAACAAAGGAAGAAGCAGTTCAAGCGTCAGTAATCAGGAGCTCGCCTGAAGAATAACAGGAGAAGAAATTCAAATGTTGGAAGTTAGGATCCCACCGGGAGAAGAAAAGGAAGCAATTCAAGTTTCAAAGGAAAAGCAGTTCAAGTATCGGTAATCAGGAGCCCACCTGGAGAACAAAAGGAGAAGCAGTTCAAGCATCGGTAATCAGGAGCCTACTTAAAGAACAAGGGGAGAAGAAATTCAATTGTTGGAAGTCAGGAGTCCACCTGGAGAATAAAGGGAAGCAATTGAAGTTTCAAAGGAAAAGCAGTTCAAGTATCGGTAATCAGGAGCCCACCTGGAGAACAAAGGGAGAAGCAGTTCAAGCGTCGGAAATCAGAAGCCCACCTGGAGAACAAAGGGAGAAGCAATTCAAGTGTTATAAATCAGGAGCTCACCTGGAGAACAAAGGGAAAGCAGCAAGGTTCAAATGGAGTTCAGCAATCAGGAGCTCACGTGAAGACCAAAGGGAAGAAGTTCAAGTTTCAAGGAACAACAATGCAAGTGTTGGAAATCAGGAGTACACTTGGAGAACAAAGGGAAGCAACAATATTCAAAGGAAGACAACAATCAGGATCCCGCCTGGAGAACAAAGGGAAGCAGCAATGTTCAAAGTAAGATAGCAATCAGGAGCCCACCTAGAGAACAAAGGGAAGCATCAGTGTTCAAAGGAAGTTTGGCAATCAGGTGCCCACCTGGAGAAGAAAGGGAGAACAAGGCATGTTTCGAAGGAAAGGAAGATAATTCAAAATGTTGGAAATTAAGTGACCACCTGGAGAACAAAGGGAAGGCAATAATGGTCAAAGGAAGACGGTTCAAGTTCAGCAATCAGGCGCCCACCTGGAAAAAAGGGAAAAGCACCTTAGAATACAATCCAAGACGGCAGCAAAGGAATTTCACTTGGAGAGTACAAGTCAACAGTGCAACAGAAATTGCAAGACCAAGTTTAAAGATATATATAGGATTCTTATAATTCATATATCAAAGTTTAGTCTAGTTTCATTTATTTTATCTTGGTGTAATAACGGGTTCAACAAGTAGTAGCAGCAGCAGCAACAGTGAAATCACAGCTTCATGATCGTCCCAACTACCGAAACTTTCTGAACTACACTGACCTAATTCTTTTATAGATAAGGATATGTAGGCAAACTCGAAAGCAGGGTGTGGTCAAATCTTTCGACAATGCTTCCCACGGAGTATTCAAATGAGCAAAAATCGCTCGTATCGGCTCACTTTATCTTTGCACGAAAACTCTTCGGGTTTTCGAGCAAAGAGGGGCAGTTGTGAGCGCGTAATTTTTTTCCTATATGAATTACTCCCATTAATTCAAGAAAATAATTTTTTTCCATTATTTGCAATTTCGTAGATTTTGGTAGGATTTTTGTGAATTGTTCGCATTTGTCTGTGCATGTTTATTCTATTAGAATCGTGAAAATGTCAAGATACCATACATATGCATTTAGAATTTATTTTTACATTTTATGTTGATTAGTACATTGGTTGCATTATTTAAAAGATGAAAATCACAAAAATTAGATTATTTTTGCAATTTTAGCCTTTATTTTAGTTTTGAATTAGTAATTTCTTTTATTTTTAATTTAGGAGTAATTAATTTTCATATATGATATAGTAGATAATTATTTTAATTTTGTAAATTAATCATTTTTAGGAATTTAATTTAGGTTTTTTAATCAATTAAAAGAAGAAAAAAAGAGAACAAATGAAAAGAAAAAAAAAAGGCTGTTTGTGTATTGGGTTAATTGCTGAGCTCAAGTCCCCTTCATACCCAAGGCCCAACGCCTCTCCTCGTTAACCTGTCCAAGTCCCTTGCCCCAACCTGGTCGAAGTCCCTATATAAACAAAACGACCACGTTTCACCCTATCTCATCTCAACCGTTCGATCTCATTGATCCAACGAACCGGAACTGAAGTCCCCTAGGCATATTACTTTCTGAACGACCCCTACCACCCATTCAAATTCCCCCTCATTCCACCTCCCTCTCAAACCCTAAAGACCACCGCCCTAAAATTCCCACCGCCTCCACCTTACTCCGCCTACCGAAAATTGCCTCACGGCGGTTCCGGTGGTCCATCGTTATCAAATTAACACCATGAACTCCCCTTTACCCCCCTCCCCCGTTCCAAATCCCCACTCTATTTTCCTCGAATCCCCCTCAAATCCCTCCAATTTCGGATCTGAATCCAAGATTGAAAAAACTTAAATCTTCAAATCCATACAAAGTCGCACCTTATAACCCTCACACACTCATGAACCTAAACCCCTCAGTAGTTTCCCCTAAAAACCGACCAAATTTGCCCAATTCCATATCTGCGACATGCAAATATTCAAGCCCCAAGCCTTCAAGTTTCCGAGGATGATTTAGTTTGAAACTGATGTTGATCGTTTGTTCTCAACAAGAACCTTCGATTAACATCAGTTTTTGGCTTAAATTGGAGCAGCCCGGATGTTTGTCTGAGCCAACCGTTGTTCGCCTAGCCTAGATATCTCGTTTGTTTTCTCCGTCTTTTTCTTTGATTTCTCTTCCCATTTTTCCTTTCTTTTCTTCCCTTTTCCTTAATTTGTTTTCTTTTAATTTTCTTTTCTTTTGACCAGAAAATAAAGAATTTTGTATAATTATAAACCATGGATTAATAGAATCTCTTATTGCTTAACCAATAGTGTTTTAGGTTTCATTTAGATTTATTAATTTGGTTAGGCTCATGTTGAATTAGCTTAGTTCGTTGATTACTTCAAGTTTCAATCGTCGTTTTGCTTTTCTGAATCATAGCTTAGTATGCTTGCGTGGTTTAATTAGCTTAAATATTTGTGGTTTAAAGTTCATGTTTATTTGGGTTTCATTATGAACTTGGTTCATTTTAAGTTTGTTTCCAAGCTTTAAGATGTTCAAAATTTTGGGCTATGTGGGTCTGTTTTGATCCGTTGGTGATTATTTGTTTTGGTTGGTCCGGTTTGCCAAATTTGTCAATTCTTAGGGATCTGTAGGTGGCTAATTGTAAGTAAGGAAACTTAAGGGGGGTCATAAAGGATTTAGGCAGGGACTATAATAAGCAGATTGTATAAGGGAAATTTAGGATTTATCTATTTAGGAAAATATCAGATTAGTCTAGAACAAGTGCAACTGGCCTCATTTGGTTAGCTGATGTGCTGAAATCAATAAGAAAGGGACAGTTGTCCATTTTCTGTTAAGAAAAGATGCCTTATGAGGGGTATTTTAGGAAAATCCCATTCCTTTGCCTTGGAGGGCACACAACAGATTTCTGTTTTATAAGTAAGGCCCTTCTCTCACTCTTTGCGCACAGACATACCCTAAAAGACTGAAAAATTCTCTGCACTGTTCTTAGTCAAAAACAGCTTGGAATTACACTGGGAGATACACTATTAGAGTCATTTTAGCACCTCAAAACCTCTTGCTTGATCTGGGTTCAAAAAATGACGTGAAAGGATTTCAATTTGTTGAGCTTGCCGAGCTGATCTGCTGCTACTGCTAACCCTTCATTCTCTTTGATTTTTTTCTTTGAATTCCAGGTATCTTTCAAACCATGAACAACAAGTGAAGTGTGAACATGTATTTCGAACGGAACATGATTGAATACAAGTCGTTATTGAGTTTTATTTTCTTCTATTTCTTCCATTTCTTTATTATTTTGTAATAGTTTAATCTTATTCATGTTATATTAGCCTTCTTATGTTGTTGACATCGTAAAAGATGAATTACTGCTGGGTTTTGCAATTGTTTTTTTTCTTTTGCTGAGAGTTTGATGTTGGTTCTTAGATTCAAGTTAGTCGCCTGTCAATTTCTTGGATTTTTACTAATGTTTGTATTAAGAGAAGGGTATTAGTTGAGATTAAATTTCTTATGATTACTAATAGGTTAGCTTAGAACTGAATACTGTTCAGTGTTGTTTTCATTGCAATTGATTTCGAAATAATGTTGCCTTTGAGAATGTAATGTGGTTTAATAGCACTTAAAGTCTCATGTATGTCAAGTTGTTGTGTAACGGTGATTAGGCTCATTTGGTATTTCTCTTGAATTTTCATATCAGCCTTGTTTCGTGTGGACTCGATCTTGAGTCCTCTGTCTTCAGCTTGTGCTTTTTTCTTTGTAAGGCTTGGTCTCCCTTTGGGCCTGAACCTTAAGGCTATTGTGAAACAAGGAGACTTGCAACCTTGCAACTCTGCCAGGCTTATGCTCGATCCCGTTGCCTTCTGCATCAATATGGAAGTTTTTAATAAACTATTCAGGCTTTTGAATAAATATAGATCGAATCTCCTTTAATGCTATCCTTTCTAATTAATGAGCTTAGTTTGAACATTAGCCTTAAAACAATAATAATTCTTAATTCTCTTAGCCTTCTTCGATTAATTAACCCCTTTTAAAATTAAGTTGAGGTGTGCCATATTAGATAACACCAATAGTTTATGGTCCTCAAAAGATTAATTAGACTATTTTAACTAGATTGAGGTGTGCCATCAAAATTAATCTATGGCCCTCACATATTATAATTAGGCAATAAGATAAATATTCGTAGAAAAACCTTTAGAGCCGTTAATATACAATTGTGACTGTGTACACGTTTGCGCGATATAATTGCAATTCTAAAAATCAATTCGGAGTATGCGTTCGCGCAACTTTGATCAAACCTTCTTAATAATAAAATTGATTTTCATAGGCCACTAATTAAATTTAATTTATATAGTTTGAGGTGTGCTATCAATTTAATCATACATGGCCCTCGTATTAATTTCGTGACTTAGAATATAAAAATGACAAATGCTCGTAGTTGATTTAGGCACGTCTAATATACTATCATGGTTATGGACACGTTCGCGTGACATGATTACGATTTCTAAAAACAAAATCGGAGTATGCGTTCGCGCAACTTCGGCCAAACTTTCTTAATAATAAAGTGTTATTAATTGTGGACACGTTCGTGTGATATGATTTTTGACGTGCCAAACTAACGGGTACACGTACACGTGACCCATTTCAAGATAATTTTTTAATTAAAAAGCGGTGAAACGTAAATACACATAGGTTCTAAAATCAGTAATTAGACAATCTAGTCAAGCCAAGTAGGATCAAAGCGACCGTGCTAAAACCACGGAACTCGAGAATGTCTAACACCTTCTTCCGGGTTAATAGAATTCATTACCTGGAATTCTGTGTTCACAGACCGTAAATATAGTCAATTTCCTCGATTTGAGATTTTAACCGGTGACTTGGGATACCATAAATTATCCCAAGCGGTGACTCTGATTTTAATAAAATAATTTTGTTTAGATTGTAACTTAAAATGGAAAAATTCCCTTATACCCTTTCGGGGGTAGTAAAAAGGAGGTGTGACAACTTCTTCTCTCTCAAGGTCTGCAGCACGATCCTGAGATATTGCTCATAATCCTCCCGTCTGCAGGAATACACCAAGATGTCGTCAATAAACACAATGACGAATGAGTGGAGATATGGTTGGAATATATTGTTCGTCAAGTGCATAAAAGTTGTTGGGGCATCAGTCAGCCCAAATGACATCACAAGGAACTCGTAGTGACTATGCTGAGTCCTGATGGTAGTCTTCAGAATATCCAGATTTCGAATCTTTAGCTGATGTTACCTTGACTGTAAATCAATCTTCGAGAACACTTTGGCACCTTTTAAGTGATCAAATAAGTCATCAATGCGTGGCAATAGATACCTTTTCTTCACTGTAACCTTGTTTAACTGCCGATAATCAATACAAATGCGCATAAAATCATCTTTCTTCTTCACAAACAGAACCGGAGCACTCTACGACAAAACACTAGGCCAAATGAAACCTTTATCAAGCCACTCTTGTAACTACTCCTTCAACCCACTCAACTCTACGGGTGCCATATGGTAGGGTGTGATAAGAATGGGCTAAGTGCCCAGCAATAATTCAATACCGAAGTCGATATCTCTATCGAACGGCATGTCCGAAAAGTTCGCTGGAAATACATCAGAGAAATTTCTCACTACCGGAGTCGACTCAACAGTAGCAGTATCAGCATTGTCGTCTCTCACAAAGTCTAGATATGCATCACTCCCCTTCTTAACCATCCTATAGGCCTTTAGAAAGGGCACAACCCTGCTAGGAACATAGTCCAATGTACTCTTCCACACTAATCGCGGCAAACCTGGCATTTCCAATGCCATAGTCTTAGTGTGACAATCCATAATAACATGATAGGGAGACAACTAGTTAATGCACAAGATAACACCAAAGTTTACCATATGAGCAACAATAGATCAACTTTGGTCTCAAAACCACCAATAGCAACTAAACACGACTGGTACACCTGGTCTACGCAAATAGAAATCTCCCATAGGCGTAGACACATAAACAAGAGAACTCAAAGAATTATGAGAAATATCAAAATATGTATCAAAGTAAGATGAAATATAAGAACAAGTGGATCCAAGATCAAATAATATTGATGTATCCCTTTGACAAACAAGAACTAAATCTGTGATAACTACATCTGATGCAACCGTATCTATCCTACCAGGAAAAACATAGAATCTAGCCTGACCTTCCCCTCTAAGGCGACCTCTACAAGCTTGAGCCTCACCCCTAGTTGGCTGTGTAGGTGGAGCGACAACTGGTGCAACAACCATGGCCTGTGAAGTTTGTGAACTTGGCTAAATCCGTGGAGCCTGAGTAGTCTGTGAAGGTGCACCCCACCTAAGTCTGGGATAGTACATCATCATATGTCTGGTGTCACCACACTCGAAGCAAGCTCTCGATGGGCGTGGATGTTGAAATTGGCTCGTACCTGGTCGGTTGGAATAACCACTAAAGGCACCCCGTCTAGGAGGTGCACTAAAAAGTGACTGAGCAAAGCGGGCAACCTGGGATCTCGGGATAGCCGGAGCACCACTAGAAGTTGGAAGTGCTGAATGAACTGGAATGATCACATAGCCTCTACCACTACGGGCTATAGGTGTGGCGCGCGCACCACTATATCCTCCAGAATCTCGAGGCCTTTTGGCCTCCCTGTCCTCTCTCTCACGGCCCCATATACCCTTCAATCGCCATGCGATATCTACCACCCGCTGGTACAGAGTATATTTCTCCAACTCTCGAGTCATGCTGAATCTAATACCATAGTTAAGCCCCTCGATGAATCGATGGACTCGCTCTCTAACTGTGAAAACCAAGCCAGGTTCATGTCTTGATAACTCATTGAATCTGATAGCATACTCTGATCCTATCATAGTACCCTGGCACAACTTCTCAAACTCCGCGCGCCACGCATCCAGGAGGGTCTAGGAAAAAACTCTCTCAAGAACATCTTTGAAAGCTAAGTCCCTGTGAGTGATTCTCTATCGGCTGGGCTACCCTCATCATAAGCCCGCCACCACTGATACACTACTCTTGATAGCTGGAATTTAGTAAAAGAAACTCTGCTTGTCTCCACAATACCCATGATGCAGAGAATACGGTGGCACGTCTCTAGAAAACCATGTGCATCCTCTAAAGCTAGGTCACTGTAAGTAGGAGGATGATACTTTTTGAACCTCTTAAGTCTAAGGTGATCCTCTTCAGATGCCATTGCCCTAACCTCGGGCTGAGCCGGAACAATAAGCTACACTAGCATAACCTCTAGGACCTGATCGACATAGACTGGCTGCTTTAGAGTACGGGCCGCGATAGTCTGAGCTCCTCTCTTAACCGGAGATGTGGCTGGTGCAAGTGGAATAAACCCTGCCTGAGCTAGAGTACCCAACATACTCAGGATTTTTGCTAGGGTCTCCTGAAGAGCATGGGTGACAACAGGTGCATCGAGCGCTTGTACCCCAAATCGAGCTAATATGGCTCCTCAGTCGCATATTGCTCAGGTGCTCTAGCTGCACCATGTGCCCCTCCTCGGCCTCTACCCTGACCCCGACCTCTCGCGGCTCTATCGGTGGTGTAGGTGTCTAATTGCACAATCCAGGGGTGCGTATCCCCACCATCTGTGAGAGAATAGAAAGTCAATGATTTAGATTTCTAAGACAAATAATTCACAAGATAAGGAATCAAAGAAGTAGAATTTTTCTAATTGTTACGTAGCCTCTTGTAGATAAGTACAGAAGTCTCAATATCTATCCATAACACTCTACTAAACATGCTTATGACACGTAATACCTATTAACCTAGCGCTCTGATACCAACTTGTCAAGATCCCAATTTTCCTTCTTAGGATGTTGTGATGGCACGTAATCTCTAAGACTAGGCAAGCCTAACAAATGAGAGAATATGGCAGAAATAAAGGCTAGAAACATGATATAAACTAATAAGTCTCATAAATATCTCAAAAACTGAATCACAGCTACAATACTCCAAAACCTAGAGAGACTGAGTCATAAGCTCTATGGAATGTTCCAAAACACCTATTACAACATTGTCTAATAAAAGAAACAACTAGACAGAAAGGATAACAGAAGGTTGTGAGCACGTAATTTTTACCCCAAGTAAAGAATTCCAAAATCAAAATAAATAATTTTCGTTACAATAATTTGTGACTCATGTGAGA
>MU669127.1:3773-15589 GCA_026770625.1 Nicotiana glauca
GTGTTTTTATGATTGGAACATGTTCGTATGATGTTTTGGAGTAGGTTGGTGGTTTTGGTTGGGGTCCCGGGGGCCTCGGGGTGATTTCGGAGGTTCAAACGGATCATTTTTAGCTTGTATGGAGATCAGATTTTGCTGTCATAAGTGTTGCAGACCTTAAAGCATCGCGTTCGCGTGGTGGTGGACGCGAACGCGTAGAGGAAATTTGGAAGTATGGAAGTTTGGCCTTCGCGTTCGCAAAGGTGTTGATGCAAACGCGTAGTTGTGGAATATGGGTGTCCGCGTTCGCAAAGGAGGACTTTTGGATTAGTGGAATCTCTTATACGCGATCGCGTGAGAGCAGGCCGCGTTCGTGTAGGAGGTGAGTCAGGAAGCATCGCGTTCGCGTGGCCAGGGTTGCGTTCACGTAAGGTAATTTTGGAATTTTAAAATGTTGGTCATCGCGTTCGCGTGGGTTGTGTCACGAACGCGATGAAGGAAAGCCTGGGCGGACAGAAGGGTTTTATATCATAACCTCCACGAGAAAAATCATTTTCCACCATTGTTGAGCACATTTTGGAGCTATTGGATGAGGGAGTAAGAGGATTTCAACTATGTTTCAATTGGAGGTAAGTTTTATGAGCTAATTACGTGATATTATTGAAGAATCATCATCTAAATCTCTGAAAATTGGGTGGAAACTGAAGAAATTAGGGCTTAGTTTTTGGTATTAAAAATTTGGAAGTTGAAGGGGCTATTGGACTCCGATTTTGATAAATTTTATATGTACGGACTCGTGGTGAGACGAGGATTCCGAAAATATGAATTTTGTAATTTTTTGAGAAGCGGGCCAGGGGCTCGGGTTTTGCTAGTTTCGAGATTTTTGTTATATTTCGATTGTTTTCGATTGGGTGTTGTCCCATTAGCATATTATGATATATTTGTACTGATTTTGGTTAGATTTGATGCGCGTGGAGGCCAATTGAGGGTCAAAGGCGCCGCGAGCTAGGAATTTTACCGGTTCGAGGTGAGTAATACTTATGAATGATATCCTGAGAGTTTGAAACCTCGGATTGGCACATCATAGTGCTGTATTGTGGTGACTTGCACGGTAGGTATGAGCGTGAGGTAGAGCATCGTTGGGGATTGTGACTTGGTCCGTCCCGGTTGTTGATTTTACTACGTGATTGACTGAAAACTACTTGATGCTATCATGATTTGGGCTGATTGCCATGTTTGGGCTTCGTGCCAACTATGTGAATCCTTCGGGGGATTGATATTACTGTTTAGCATATCTTGCATATCATTGATTTCAGTCCAAGGTTCTAAAAACTGTATTGCAAACTCAGCCATGCTTCTAAGTTCTCAAATGACATTTTAAATGTATTTCGGGCTGGAAACCTCTATTTTGTAAAAGCCCAAGGGGCTTACTATATTATTTTCTGGACTGATTATAAAGTGACTTGAAACAGTGGTAACAGTGACACTTTATGTTATATTTGAAATAGTGGTAACAATGACACTGTATGTTATACTTGAAACAGTGGTAACAATGACATTGTATGTTATACTTGAAACAGTGGTAACAATGACACTGTAATATATATTTTGAACAGTGGTAACAATGGCACTGTGTGATGTAAAATTTTCAGGTAACAATGGCTGACCGGTCAGGTAACAATGACTGACCAAGATATTGCGCTTGGGCTGTAGGAGCCCCTCTGGAGTCTGTACACACCCCCAGTGAGCGCAGGGTACCCATGGATCGGGCTACGCGCCGTAGCGTTCATATACATTGCATTGCATTCATGCATTTACTCCTGTTGTACTACGTGGCATGACATTTAGCACTCATATATCATTGGCATACATACTGTTATTTGCCTTGTTGACCAGATATTCTGGTATTATATGTTAAGGAGTACTGTGCCTAAGGGGTCGATTTATGAGCCGATTAGCTCTATATGATATAGCATTCATATGCTAGGCTGTTGAAAAAGAAAAAGGGATATTTGAAAATGAGATTTTGCAAAAGATATTTTTAACTGATCTTGAGTTATTCAAAAGGATTTTTACAGTATCACGGTTTTTTTCTCAAAAAGGGTGTACTGTCTTATTATAGCATTTTGGTGTGCCCATACGTGTTTTCTTATCGCTCAGTTATTATTCTCTCTTATTACCACTGAGTTGGAAGTAGTCACTTTACTCCCTGCACCTTGCGTGCAGTTGCAGGTTTTGTTCACCCGGTAACGGGTTCTTAGCAGGACTGAAGGCCATATTGTGGTAATTGAGCAAGGTGACCGCCAGCGTTCGTGGCACCGCATTCCATCTTTGTATTCTGGTTTTTACCTCGTAAATATATATTTTGTTGGCCCAATAGTAGTGTCCCTACTCATTAGATGCTCGTGACTTGTGACACCCCGGTCGGGTTGTATTGGGATGCGATTAATAGTTAAATGCCATTAAGTAGTATTTCCATTCATTTATGTTAATAGCTGTTAAAAGAGGACTTAGGGTTGTTGGCTGGCCTTGTCTTCACGAGAGGCGCCATCATGACTGGGTATGGAATTTAGGTCGTGACATTCTCTTAGTATTATGATACACTTCCGGCTGTGTATCAAACAATCGACGTATCTATGGACCCGTAAATCTCTCATATGCACGAGAACCAGTTAGTCTAGACAACTCCATTGCCCCACCAACGGCTTCCTCAATCGCCTTGCATTGTTCTGTCGTGCTGCTTTCCATCCATATAGGAGATTCCTTTGTCGAAAAAGCATCATTTAGTTGCTCAACCAATGATTTCTTAGAGTCTAGAGATGATAAAATTGCGGCACTCCCGTTCTTCCAATACACACTACCATGCTGCTGTCCACTACCTGAAACAGCAGCAATCTTCCCAAAATCTAATTTTGAAGATTTTTCGAGTCTTTGAAGGACCAATTTAAATGCTCTTACCCGCATCAATGTGGGTGAAACAATTTTGCCATTTACTAAAGGGTCACGATAAACACCACCTTCAGTTTTGTAATGTGATAATCAAAATCAAAATTAATTAATTCTGCAGCCACAATATTCAGCTTGGCATCAAGCACAATAGCCTTCAATGACTTGATAATCCACACACACAAAAATAAAGGCTATCATACATGCCCTAATCGTTCATGTATATATTCGGAGTCTATAATGTGAATTTGTGCTGATTGCCCCTCACCTTCGTTGGCACACGCCTTCTAAATGGGAGCGACCACCAAACACTCACTTCCTTTCGAGGTTTGTAACACTTGATCTTAACATTATAAAATTTAATCATGTTAACAATATAAAATTATAAAGATTAACAATATTGTAAGAAATCACCAAGCTAAATTTTACTGTTTCCTCTGTTATATATGGTTTTATTGCAACTAAACTCTTAAATTTTAGTATTCCAGTCAACTTTTTGAAGTAATCGTCAAGTTATATTAATTTACTTAACATCCAAACAATAAAAGGAGCTTGAATAAGATAAGCTAACATAGTACAAACAGTGACTACAATTCTAAAAAACATACCTAAGAAAACAGAAGAAGAAAAATTATACACTAAAATGATATAATGAGTAATAGCACAACATTTCGACGGTAAATCATTTGTATATCTGGAACTGTGTAATCTTCCTAATCTTTCATGTATCTATGCGGAGTCTATAACCTCAATTACTTCGCAGGAGCTGGTCGTCCTGCTTGACCAGCACGTTCGTTGGCACACGTCTTCTACATGGTAGCGACCACCATAAACTCAGTTCCTCTCCGAGGTTTGTAAAACTTGATCTTAACATAATATAATTTTAAAGATTTAGAATATTGGTAGAAATCACCAACTTTAATTTTACTGTTTTCTCTTTACTGTATGGTTATATTGAACTAAACAATATCATTTTTGTATTGCAGTAAAGTTTTGGCAGTAATGGTCAACTTATTTTAATTTACTGAACATCCAAAGTACAAAAGGAGTATCAACAACATAAGCTATCACACTACAAAGACTTACTATAAGTATGTAAAGAAATATCAACTGAACCTTCTCCTTTGTTTGCTTTTTAGAAAGTAAATTTAAATACAAGTTTACTACTGATGGTCAATTTATTTTTTGTAAACACTTTTTAGTTCTGTAATAAAGATAATGAGTTGATCTTTATTGCTAACAGAGCAGCCAAGATACTTACATGTATTGCCGCTACAGTTTTACAAGAAGATTCGAATGCACTGATTTCTGGAAATAATATCGACGGAATGTATATAAAGAATAAAACAGCATTTGATCTTTGCATATGTAACAGTTAGCGAAATAAATCATGCTGTTATAACTTATTATAGTAGTTTATTAGTTATGAAGAACATATTTGTATCATTTCATTTTTTCCTTCTACCAAACTTTGCGATTTAGTTTGTATTTACTTCGACAACAATACATAATCAATTGTATTGGAAAAATTTGTCGAATACGAACATATGACACTACCATTTCCATCTGTTTATTTCGCTACTCAATAGGTCCATTCGTATTATAAGCATACGCTATGACAAGTTTGTTGCAAAGTCAGTAATTAGTTTTCGTTAGTTAGGCGTCATTCTGATAATACTTAAAGTGATCCGACTTATATACGATACATTATGAATATTTGAACGTCTGAACCTAACCAGCACAGCTTTTTCACTATTATAATTAACTTACTGTTGTATGCAACGTAAAAGCATTCAAATAATAAACAGAACATTTCGTTTTGCTTATAGTCCAATTAACAGCCTTTTTAGCCTTTTCGCTAGCTTGTTTCGTTATGCTTTGTCACGACCCATTTTGCCTAACAATGTCATGATGGCGCCTAACACCACAGTTAGGCCAGCCAACTGAGGAAGTTTTGATTAAGTCTCGATTATTAATTAGCCAACCAAATATACTAGTGTTTTCAAGTAAATAAAAGAAACTAGCAAGATCATACTGTGCTGATATAGTCATACAACCCCAAAATAATTGTTCTCTACAGTGTGTGCCAGAACCCGGTGTCACTAGCTATGGGCGACCAGTAGAGTATAAACAAAAAAATATACAAAACACTGTCCTACCGTCTGAATCAAAATAGACAGAAAATCATAAATATAGGAAAAAGACTCCTTCGGCTACGAACCGGCATGAGGGAGAAGGCAGCTCACCGTAGAAGTCCCAGAAAGTGCTCACTGATATGCATCCGAGTGATGTCCGGATCCACCTGCCTCAAACCCTGTACATTTAAGTACAGAAGCATAGCATGAGTACGTAAACAACGTGTACTCAGTAAGTATCCCGTCTAATCTCGAAGAAGTAGAGACGAGAGGTCGACTCGATACTTACTAAGGTCAATTAGTATATATATAAATACACAAGTGTGAATATAGCATGATTAAACAAAGAATTTACAAGTAATGGCAGGTTATAGCATGTAGGGTAAGTCCAGAATAATTCACATCAAATTTATCATTTATCAAGTGAAACAGTGGCAAAATGAAGCATATATATAAGCTCTTCCACAATTAACATGCGCACATAATACCGAGGCGACGGCCCGAACCAACATAAATAAATGTGCACTTGCCGAGGGTCGACAGCGCACCATAGATACATCTATTCATACCGAGGTGATCGGCCCGATCCACAATTAAGGATATTACATATATCAAGTTCACATCAAATGACACGTAAGTAGGCAAGATATCAAATCAACACAATTCAATTTATAGAATAAACTCATATTCTCCTTTTTAAGTCTCTAATAAATGCTAGGTGTTCAAGTCAATAATGTACCATAAGAACATATTTAATAGGCATGATATAGGTCCTAAGCTACCCAGACATCTAATATAGTAGCCGCTACACACGGGCTCTCGTCATATAACGCGTGCGTAGTCCCCGCATTTAGCAACAAATACTCAACACGAAACCTAGGGGGACAATTCCCTCTTACAAGGTTAGAAAGGAGACTCACCTCGCTCCGAAATGCGCCTTCAACGACAAGACTAGGCTCCAAACTCAATTCGAAGTCGAACAAGCACCAACTAGTTTAAATAAGGCAAGAACTAATCAATAATTTCTCACAAGGTTGAATTCTAGCTAATTAAATGATTTTCCAACCTTTCCCGCAAGTTTACTCAATTTCGACCCCGGGCCCACGTGCCCAAATTCCGAGATTTTCCGAGAAAATTATTCTCTATAACCTAAGGATTACCAATATGTGAATTTTAGTTCATAACGCAACTAATTAGGTGGTTAAATCATAGTTTTTCTAAAACCCTAGGTATAGCCCAAATCCCTTGATTTTACCCAATCTTTGGTGTTAAATCTACCCTATGTTTATGTATTTGAACTAAAATGAGTGGGGATACTTACCTCAAAATGTTATGCTGAAATTCCCCTTTTTGAATCACCAAAATCGCCCTAGAGTTGAGAGAGATATGGGGGAAATGGGCTTAAGATCGAGTTAAATGAAAAACTGAACCCCCTGTGATTTTCTCTTATGCGGAAGAAATCCCGCTTCTACGGGTTCCGCTTCAGCGGACATAGGACCGCTTCTGTGAAAAATGGGCCAAAGAGACTGGGCCGCTTCTGCGGTCCAGAAATCGCTTCTGCGAGTCCGCATAAGCGGAAATAGAACCGCTTCTGCGGTTTGGGCCTACAGCTTCTGCGGTCTTGGGGTCCGCTTCTGCAGTTTCCCCTGGGCCTGGCCCCTTCCGCTTCCACGATCACAGGACCGCTTCTGCGGTCTCGCTTCTGGGGTCCAAGAGCCGCAGAAGCGGTTATGACAGAAGCAGCAGATGTTGCCCTTTTTCAATTTTTAGCTTCGCTCGAACCTCGACCATTTGACGCTCGGGGCTCCCGAGCCCCGCCCGAACATACCGACAAATCTAAAATCACGAAGCGGACCTAGTCGAACCTTCAGAACACCCAAAACATTAGTAAATCACGGAATGGGACCCCAAAACCAATTAATCAAATCTAATGAACTTCAAGATCTAAATTTTCTACCAACGGGTCAAAATGCCTTTAAACTACCCGAATTGATGCCAAACTTTACGGGTACGTCTTATATGATATTTCGGACTCGTACCAAGTGTCGGAATCGAAATCCGACCCCGATACCTATAAAAAAATAATTTCTTAGTTTATTTAATTCTTTGAAACTTAACATAACAATTTTTACGAAAAATTCCATTACTCGGACTAGGGACCTCGAAATTTTCGATTCCGGGCACACGCCCAGGTCCCATATTTTTCCACAGACCCTAAAAATTGCCGGATCGCAATTCTAGGTCCGATTCCCCAAAATATTGACCGAAGTCAAACTTGGCCTTTTTTGAAGATACGAAATGAAGCGAATGAGCTTATTCTTGCCTGAAATTCTTCTAACTTCCGAACCACCCGCCCCCGTAAGTCGTAATTTAGCTAAAGCAAATGCGGAAAGGATTATTTAAGGGAATGGGGTTCGAGAATGCAAAATGGCTAGTCCGGTCGTTACATCCTCCACCTCTTAAACAAACGTTCATCCGCAAACGGATATAGAAAGGTAACTGGACTGCTGAATAAGTGAGGATATAGGCTCTACATGTCCTCCTCGGACTCCCAGGTTGCCTCCTCGATCGGTTGGCCCCTCCACTGGACTCTCACTGCAGAAACCCTCTTGGACCTCAGCTGGCGGTCCTGCCTATCAACAATGGCAACTAGCTCCTCTTCGTAACCCAAGCTCTCATGTAACTGAATGGTACTGAAGTCCAACACATGTGAATAGTCGGCATGGTACTTCCGAAGCATCGATACATGGAAAACTGGATGGACTCCTGATAAATGGGAGGTAATGCAAGCTCATAGGCAACCTCTCCAACTCGTCTCAACACCTCAAAGGGGCCAATAAACCTTGGGCTTAACTTGCCCTTCTTCCCGAATTTCATAATGCCCTTCATGGGCGAAACCTTCAAGAGGACCTTCTCACCAACTGCAAATAATACATCACGCGCCTTCTGATCCGTGTAGCTCTTCTGTCTGGACCGAGCGGTGCGAAGCCTTTCCTGAATTAACTTAACCTTATCTAGGGCATCCTGGACCAAATCTGTGCCAAGTAACTTAGCCTCATCGGGCTCGAACCATCTGATAGGAGAACGACAACGCCGACCATACAATGCCTCATACGGGGCCATCTCTATGCTGGACTGGTAACTGTTATTATATGCAAACTCTGCCAAGGGCAAAAACTGATCCCACTGCCCTCCAAAGTCAATCACACATGCTCTAAGCATATCCTCTAAAATCTGAATCGTCCGCTCCGACTGTCCGTCAGTCTGAGGATGAAATGCCGTGCTAAGCTCCACGCGGGTCCCCAACTCTAATTGTACAGCTCTCCAAAAATGGGAAGTGAACTAAGGGCCTCTGTCTGATATGATGTAGACCGGCACACCATGCAATATCACTATCTCCCGAATGTAAATCTGGGCATACCTCTCTTCCGTATAAGTAGTCACCACTGGAATGAAATGGACAGACTTGGTCAATCTATCCATAATAACCCACACCGAATCAACCTTCCGCTGAGTCCGCGGCAACCCAACTACAAAATACATGGTGATTCGCTCCTACTTCCATTCTGGAATGGGCATCTACTGAAGTAGGCCACCTGGCCTCTGGTGCTCATACTTGACTTGCTGGCAATTTAAACATCTAGCTGCATACTCCGCAATGTCCTTCTTCATCCTCCGCCACCAGTAATGTTGTATCAAGTCACGGTACATCTTCGTACCACCCGGATGAATGGATTACCTCGAACTGTGTGCCTCCTCTAGGATCTTCTCTCTCAAGCCATCAACATTAGGAACACATATGCGGCCATGGAGCCGTAACACCATCCTCGCCAATAGAAACCTCCTTGGCGCCTCCCTGAAGCACCGTCTCTCTGAGGACTGCTAGATGCGGATCATCAAGTTGTCTGGCCTTAATCTCCCCCAACAACGAAGACTGTGCAACCACACATGCTAGGACCCGGCTGGGCTCTGAAATGTCCAATCTCACAAGTCTATTAGCTAGGGACTGAACGTCCAAAGCTAGTGGCCTCATCTCTGCAGGAATGAATGCCAAGCTACCCATGCTCTCCGCCTTCCTACTCAAGGCATCCACAACCACATTCGCCTTGCCTGGGTGATAAAGAATGGTAATGTCATAATCCTTCAGCAACTCGAGCCATCTGCACTATCTCAAATTAAGGTCCCTTTGCTTGAACAATTACTGCAAGTTGCGATGGTCTGTATACACCTCACATGACACCCCATACAAATAATGCCTCCATATTTTAAGAGCATGAACAATCGCCGCCAACTCTAAATCGTGCACAGGATAATTCTTCTCATGAATCTTCAGCTGACGAGAGGCACATGCAATAACTCGCCCCTGTTGCATCAATACACACCCTAAGCCAACGTGAGAAGCATCGCAATATACCGTATAAGTCCCTAAACCGGAAGGCAATACAAGAACTGGTGTCATAGTCAGAGCCATCTTGAGCTTCTAAAAGCTCTCCCCACATTCATCGGACTAATAGAATGGGGCCCCCTTTTGGGTCAATCTGGTCAGAGGTGATGCAATGGATGAGAAGCCCTGAACAAATCGCCGATAATATCCTGCTAACCCTAGGAAGCTCCTGATCTCTGTCGCTGAAGTAGGGTGTGGCCAACTCTGAACTGACTCGATCTTCTTGGGATCCACCTTAATACCCTCTCCTGACACGATATGCCCCAAGAATGCCACTAACTCTAGCCAAAACTCACACTTGGAGAACTTAGCATAAAGCTTCTGCTCTCGCAAGATCTGGAGCACTACCCTCAAGTGCTGCTCGTGCTCCCCTAGGCTACGTGAATATACCAAGATATCATCAACGAAAACAATGATGAAGGAATCAACATAGGGCCTGAACACTCTGTTCATCAAATCTATAAATGCCGTTGGAGCATTAGTCAAGCCAAATGACATCACCAGGAACTCATAATGGCCATATCTTGTCCGAAATGTGGTCTTCGGAACATCTGAATCCCGAATCCTCAACTGATGATACCCCGATCTCAGGTCGATCTTAGAGAACACCCTAGCACCCTGCAACTGGTCGAATAAATCATCAATGTGGGGCAATGGATACTTGTTCTTGATGGTGACTTTGTTCAACTGGCGGTAATCAATGCACATCCGCATAGTCCCATCCTTCTTCTTTACGAACAGCACTGGCGCACCCCAAGGCGATACGCTGGGCCTAACAAATCCCTTAGCTAGCAACTCCTCCAACTGCTCCTTCAACTCCTTCAGCTCCCTAGGAGCCATACGATATGGTGGGATAGATATAGGCTGAGTGCCTGGAGCCAAGTCAATACAGAAATCAATGTCACGATCTGGAGGCATGCCAGGAAGATCAGAAGGAAAAACATCGGCGAACTCTCGGACTACTGGTACTGAATCAATCGTCGGAGACTCTGCAGTGGTATCTCGAACATAAGCTAAGTAGGCCAAACACCCCTTCTCAACCATGCGTTGAGCCTTCAGGAAGGAAATAACCCTGCTAGGTGTATCCACAGTGGAGCCCCTCCACTCCAGTCTCAGCAACCCTGGCATCACTAGAGAAACAGTCTTGGAATGGCAATCTAGAACGGCGTGATGAGAAGATAGCCAATCCATGCCCAAGATAACCTCAAAGTCGATCATATCAAGCAACAGGAGATCTGCCCTAGTCTCAAAACCACAGAAAGTAACTGCATAAGACCGGTAGACCCGGTTCACAACCACAGAATCGCCTACAGGAATGGACACATGAACAGGAACACCCAAGGGCTCAGGAGAAATGGCCGGGTAACGAGCAAACAGAGATGATACATATGAATAATTGGACCTTGGATCAAATAATACCGATGCATTCCTGCCACTGACGGAAATAATACCTGTAATGACGGCGTCTGAGGCTAATGCATCTGGCCTAGCCGGGAGAGCTTAGAATCTAGCTGGAGCACTGACTGTCTGGCCTCCTCCTGACTGAGGAGTAGCTGCCTGACCTCTCCCCGTCTGGCCTCCACCTCTGGATTGGCCTCTACCACTCTGCCCTCCACCTCTAGATGACTGGGCTGTTGGTGTTGGAGTCGTAGGCTGCTGCCCCTGCTGTACTGTCTTGCCCCTAAGCCTGGGGCAAGATCTCCTCATGTGGCCTGGATCGCCACACTCAAAGAAACGTCGCGCGGCGGCTTGCTGTCATGATGAATGGCCCTATTGTTTTACTGAAGCCCAAGAGGCTTATGATTATTTTCTGGACTGATTGAGGTCGGGGGCCATCTGTGAGGATATGTTGAGTGATGTGAGGAGGCTTTCAGGCCTCGAGTGTTATGTGAGGAGGCTTTCAGGCCTCGATTGTGATGTGTGAAGTCTTTAAGGCCTTATGATATTGCGCTTGGGTTGTAGGAGCCCCTCCGGAGTCTGTACACACCCCCAGTGAGCGTAGGGTACCCAGGTGAGTTGGGAGTGGGCCCGAGAGGCCGTTGGTTGTGTCTGGTGAGTTAGGAGTGAGCCCGAGGGGCTGATGTTATGTGCTAGTGAGTTGGGAGTGAGCCCGTGTGGCTGATACTATACTAAGAGTTTGATATTGAGCCCGAGGGGCAAACTTTTGATTGTTCCTAAATTGTTGAAATTGTTGTTTCCACTATTTTAAAAAGAGAATGAAATGATAACTTATGGTTTTTATGGTATAATTGATTTTACTGCTTGAGATAGCATTATATTTCAGATATTTTTTATAAAGGATTTTCATGGAA
>MU669127.1:17167-33644 GCA_026770625.1 Nicotiana glauca
GTATTGTCTTCAGCATCACTTGAGAACGGTGTTGCGCAGAAAAGGCTTTGCACCCTGGTTAATTATTCTTGATCGCTTTTCAGCATTAATGCAATCGGTGATTTGGAGGTACGCCCCAAATATTGTTGTGGTAGGTTGTGGGAGTGTGTCCCACTGGAAGATTATATAAGTGTGGCATGTAGTCACTTGACTGATTAAATATGTAAACCAAGTATCAAGGTTGTGATGGCTATTCTTGTGTTTTATAAAGAAAATGGAAGTTATTATGGACCTTTGAAAGGTCATCAGACTAGTTCAGTATGATCAGAATAAACTTGAAGTCGGTGGATATATTTAATGTAAATAATGGCTCTGTATCAGGCCAGATGTGTGCATTTTTGTAACGTGGTCCTTATGGAGGAGTAATTCGGTTGATATTTCTTTGACAGATATTTCGCGTAGTGATGCATTACGCTGTGTGAATTGTGAGACGGCTTGAGAAATTGTTATGTGTTGAGAATCATCGTAGGAATGATATTATATGAGCATCTTGGCTCTTGAAATTCAGATTGTACATCACCTCAGTTGTTCTTGAGTTTTGTAGTTTATAACGCTAAATATCCCTCAGGAATGATATTATGCACCTAGCATGCTTATGACCGATATTCGGTATTTGGTTATAATGAGCAGATTTGGCTCGATGTGTATCTCCTTATGTGAGATCTATATGTGCATCGGGTGGCACGCTGCCATGGGTATGTTATCTGGATCGGGTTGCACGCCACAACAGTGTGAGGTCGAGCATAGTTTTCTATATACTATTTTGTATGTCTTGCTTTATGTTTTCTAAGGAAAGTCTATATTAATGCGTGGGATTGGTAATTCCTTCCAAAGTTAGTTTTCCTTTTGTGTCACGTTCGAATTAGTATCCTATTGGCATATTGGGGCATCATATGCGGCTTTTGATTATATCTGAGGTGGCTAATTACCGGAGCAGTTCACACTTGATGAGATGAGATCATTGAATTCGAGATCAGTGCAAAATAGCATATGAAGTAAAGTAAAGAGCTAAGACCATTATTTGGTTCAGAATGAGGTGATAGTTCTTGCCAAGAGTATAGAACTAATGAATTGTTATTTCGATAGTGGTTAAGAATGTATACAGATCTCATCCGTCATGTCAGTATTGTACAAATTTGCTCAAGACCTGTGTATGTCATGCAGAGCATGGGATGTGTAGTGATTCCTTCTAAGCGATTAGATAATAGAGCTTCAGATGATTAGGAAAGATGGTATTACTAAGTGGAAGTGATTTGACGAGAGTATGTGTCTCAAAAAAGGGTAATGTGATTAAACTGATTATATTTTAGTAGTATTGCAGCATGTCCTTGTTGGGTCCACTGGTAGTGTTCGAGTTTGCTCGGTAGCACAGGTAAATATTGAGTATCTGTCATGGAATGAAGGAGTATCAAATGTGTGGGTGTATTGCACAGTGGAAACTGGGATCGGGTGTGATGATTTGTATGTTATATGGAGTTCTGATGTACATGCTATGTTGTGATGGTGGATCTTTATTCGCTGATATGTTATATTTTGTATGCGATGTCAGAATTTAGACTGGTTGTCTTAGCGTCGGGCAATTCTGAACTATTATGCCATGGGCTATGCCGGCAATGCCACGGGTTGAGTGGCAAGGTGAGTTGGATTATGTTCTATCAGGTTTAAACGTGGCATGTGTTATTTGTTTCACTGTGGGTGTAATGATTTGCTCTGGATCCAGCCAACAATTGAGCACGGTTTGTCGATTTCAAGCATAGTGACTTGAGGTGTTTCATGTGGAGTAGTATTTGGATAAGATCGCGCGTTCCAGCAAAGCCGTGTGGAAACATGACTTTGCAGGTCAAATTTGTGTGTCCTATTTCTATGATGTGAGACAGGGTCTCAGCCTTGTGTTGTGGTAGTACTAGTGAATTTGAGGTACAACTCTCTCAGTTGAGTCATTTTCATGATTTGAGTATGTTCGAACCATTTCTTATTGGTGCGCGTATTATGCAAGTTGTGGCTTAGGCCTGTATTGGGGTGTTATATCACTAGAGTTGTGTGTTGGATTCGAGGTGATCGTTGGGGGCAGTGCGGAATACGAACAGATTTGATTTCGGCTTTTTAGGAGGATTATATCGAGGTTCGGCTCAGGAATCTGTTTCGGTATTAGTCAAAAGGGAAGTGGCTTCATAAATGGTTGATCTGAAAAATGGTTATGGTTTGCCGTGTGTACATTTATTGTTGGCAGTGTATGAAAGTGTTGGAATAAGACTTTATCTAATAAGGGATTTTCTATTGGTATCTGGTTGTTGTGGGCAACTACTGTGAATAGAAGTTATCGTTTTGAGTGCTTGGATTATGCAGTATATCATATGATTCACCGAGGTTGCAGGTATGGGTATTACAGCTGGTTCGAGACTATTCAAGTATAGGCGTGAGATTTTGCTCATATTGATGGTTTCAAAATTAAAAAAGGAAGTTCTATGATTTATGGGTGAGACTAGATTGTGTAAATTCGATTTAAATGTGTTATCAGACCTATATGAGATAGGGTGACGTGGAATCACCCCTGGATTTATACCTGGTAAGGTTATTCAGCAATTGTTGGGCTTTTGGAACAACTCTGGGAACGTTCGAGGACGAATGTTTGTTTAAGTTGGGGAGAATGTGACAACCCGACCCATCGTCTCATGAGTTACTACCCCGTTCTTCCCATTTTCGGATTTCTTATGTTTCATTACCGGTATTGGGTGCGTTAAAATTGATTTGGAGTGATTTTGATAAGAAATAAGACAACTAGTCTCTTTAAGGAAGAATTAATTTGGAAAAGTCAACCTAATATTGACTTATGAGTTAGAGGGCTCGGAATTGAATTCCGATGATTCGT
Source organism: Nicotiana glauca (assembly GCA_026770625.1). NCBI lineage: Eukaryota > Viridiplantae > Streptophyta > Magnoliopsida > Solanales > Solanaceae > Nicotiana > Nicotiana glauca. The sequence continues at coordinate 20,076 of MU669127.1, forward strand.
TTAGTTTCGGGGGATGATTTAAGTCTTAGGAGAGCAACCGGAAGTAATTTTGGAGGTCCGGTTGAGAAGTTAGCCTATTTTGGCGAAGTTAGTATTTTGGCGATTTCCGGTTGATAGGTGCAATTTTGATCCGGGAGTCGGAATGGAATTATGAGAACTTCTGTAGCTTCGTTATGTCATTTAGGACTTGTGTGCAAAATTTGAAGTCAAACAGACGTGATTTGATAGGTTTCGGCATCGGAAATAGAAGTTGGAAACTCCAAAGCTCTTCAAGCTTGAATTGAGGTATAATTCGTGGTTTTAGCGTTGTTTGCTGTGATTTGAGGCTTCGAGCAAGTCCATAATGTATTTTGGGACTGGTTGGTTTTATTGGTCGGGGGTACCGGGGGACTTGGGTGTGTTTCGGATGCCCAACGGGTCATTTTTGGAAGATTTTTGCCGTTTGAGCATAAATGTAATGATCTAAAGGTTCATTTTTAGTTCTAGAGATCCAAATTTGATTTCGAGACTTCCAGAATTTAAATCATAAATTATATGACTGATTTGGAAATTTTGGTTTAATTTCATCAAGTCGCGATTGGATTTTTGACGCGAAATGTGAGTTAATTGTTTAACGAACGAAATAGGTATTGAACTAGGCAAACGAGCTCCGAATTAAGTTTCGATTAAAGGGTTGTGTTCGTATTATTATTTGTGACTCATAGGAACAATAATCGTCTAATTCCGAGTTCGTATGATGGAATTAGAGTCATTTTAGTGAAAAATGGCTATGCTGCAAATTTCTTAAAAAGCTGCTGTATTTTCTGCAGCAGTGTACACTACCCGCGCGTGAACAGTAACTGCGCAGGTGAACAATGAATAGTGACCCACGCGCATGAACAGTTCCCCCGCGTGAACAGTACCGAAAATTTCTGGACAGATTTTATGTCCAGCAATCCGAGTTTGGTCCTTTTTTTTGACTTCCAAGCTCGGATTTTGGGCGATTTTTAGCAAGAAATCATGGAAAATCTTGAGGTAAGTCACTTGTGATTATTTCTACTCCATATTACTGAATTATCATTGAATAATCTGACTAGATTACATATTTTTTTAGTAAATTGAGGATTTAGGCCTAGGGATTTGAAAATAAGATTTGAAGATTTGAGGGGCCATTTGAACTCCGATTTTGGTAAATTTTATATGTACGGACTCGTGGAGAGACGAGGAATCCGGTGATGTGACTTTCGTAATTTTTCGAGAAGTGGGCCCGGGGCTCGGGTTTTTCCAATTTCGTAATTTTTAGTGTTTTTCGAGTTCATTCGATTGGGTTATGTCCCATTAGCATATTGTGATATATTTGGACTGACTTTGGTTAGATTTGACGTGCATGGAGGCCGGTTTGAGGGGAAAAGGCATCGCGGGCTAGAGATTTTGCCGGTTCGAGGTAGGTAATACTTGTAAATGATGCCCTGAGGGTTTGAAACCTCGGACTTGCACATCATAGTATTGTATTGTGGTGACTTGCATGCCAGGTATGAGCGTGGGGTAGAGCACCATTGGGGATTGTGACTTGGTCCGTCCCGGTTGTTGATTTTACCGCGTATTTGATAAAGAATTATTGATTATTATCATAAATTGGCTTATTGCCATACTTGGGCTTCGTGCCAAATTGTTTGAAATCTTTTGTGAATTTCCATCACTATTATCCTCAGTAATTAAAATATTATCTGAATTCAGTCCAATTGAATTATATTATTTTGTGAACTCAGCTACATTTATACTCAACTCGAGATTTAAATGATATTTAAAATGTCAATGAGCTGAGCACTATTGTTTTACTGAAGCCCAGGAGGCTTATAACTATTTTCTGGATTGATTGAGGCCGGGGGCCATCTGTGAGGATTTGTTGAGTGATGTGAGGAGGCTTTCAGGCCTCGAGTGTTATGTGAGGAGGCTTTCAGGCCTCGAGTGTGATGTGTGAAGGCTTTAAGGCCTTATGATATTGCGCTTGGGCTGTCGGAGCCCCTCCGGAGTCTGTACACACCCCAGTGAGCGCAGGGTACCCAGGTGAGTTGGGAGTGGGCACGAGAGGCCGTTGTTTGTGTCTGGTGAGTTGGGAGTGAGTCCGAGGGGATGATGTTATATGCTAGTGAGTTGGGAGTGAGCCCGTATAGCTGATACTATACCGAGAGCTTGATATTGAGCCCGAGGGGCAAACTTTTGATTGTTCCTAAATTGTTGAAAGTGTTGTTTCCACTATTTTAAAAAGAGAATGAACTGATACCTTATGGTTTTTATGGTATAATTGATTTTACTGCTTGAGATAGCATTATATTTCAGATATTTTTATAAAGGATTTTCATGGAACTACTGATTCTCGTAAGAGTTGTATCGTACTTTATAGCATGATGTAGTGCTTTTACGTGATTTCTTGCCTCTCAGCATTATTTACTCTTATTACCACTGAGTTGGAAGTACTCACTCTACTCCCTGCACCTCGCGTGCAGTTGCAGGTATTGATCACCCGGTAGCGGGTTGTTAGCAGATTGAAGGTAATACTGTTGTAGCTGAGCAAGGTGACCGCCAGCGTTCGCAGCACCGGACTTCATCTTGAACTTCAGATTTAGTTTCATATATATATAGTTGACTCTGTAGTTGTGTTCCTACATCTTAGATGCTCGTGACTTGTAACACCCCGGTCGGGCTGAGTTGGGTTGTATATATATTGTTAATCAACGTCATTTAAGCTGTATTTTCGATTCGATATGTTTAAGAATTGTTAAAAAAGGCGATTTGGGTTAGTTGGCTGGCCTTGTCTTCACGAGAGGTGCCATCACGACCAGGTTCAGGAATTTGGGTCGTGACATATATCGTATTGACAAGTAAGATTACAATTGAATTTTATTAAAGCAATACAATCTAATAAAATCAAACAAGCCCGATCATAATTTAATTTAATTAATATTTTTTTAATACTGACCGCGCATTGCACGGGTATGACTACTAGTTGTATTTAAAGGAACAATACGATACGATACAACAAGTAACAACCATCCAAACAAGAATTGTCACTAATTTAATCGTAGCCATATTTTCCTAACATATTTTTGAAACGTTTTTCTTGAGCCTATGGTCTATTGGAAACAACCGCCTCTACCTCTCACAAGTGGGGGTAAGATCTACATACACTATATCCTCTACAGATCCCACTTGTAGGATCACACTAGATATGTTGTTATTATTGTAAACATTAAAAGAAAAAAATTGTTTGGAAGATAAAAAGGCAATTTTTTTTTGTTTTTGCAAAAACAACACAAATAATCACTACTACGTACACAAATTGTGTACAAGTAAAATTGGGGTAGAGTTTTTTTCCAGCCCTCCGATGAGAGAACGAAGGAGAAGCTTGGCTTGACGTGATTATAATCGAGGCCAGGAGCCTCTCATATGGAAACCCAGGAAGAATGAACGACGTATCCAAGATCGGATACGGTAAAATAATGTACCCGGATCAAGTATAGCTTCTGGACTTCGGGAGGCGCGGTGAATGTTTATGCATGATGCGTAAGAGGGACGTAATATCCACCCTAAACCGGATATTATGACGCAAATCCCGTTCAGTATCAACTGTAAATCAACATTCACCAAAAAAGAAGATTTTTACCTTTTTTAGACTTGTACTAGGACTAAAATTCCCCTAATATTTAAAGAGGAAGGTTTTCTTTATATTGACACAATGTAATACGCAAATCAAAGCAATAAAAATTTACTTTGTCTTCTAGCTATTGTTTAAGGCATTATTCATTTGTTCTTTCCTTCGCTTGCGACTGATCTTGTATTGAGGGACCAGTCGAGTACGAATTTCATTGTTCAATCTAAGATCAAGCTTGGTCATTGCATTGCGATTGGTTTGATATTTATTTTATCTTTAACTCATTTACCTATTGTTCTTAGTTATTCGTATTGAATTAAACCACGTATCTTTTAAACCGTATACAAATTTAATTGTTGCTCATTTTAGGATAAACAGTTTGGCACCCACCGTGGGGCTAAGGATAATAGTGGTAATTCGATATGAATCTCCATAAAACACCCTATTTTTACGCTTGTTCTTTGAAATCTTAATTCCAGGCCAGCCTAAGAATATTGAACTCTCAATCTGCTCACTTGAACATTGACGCTAAGTCAGGCCATCACGACGAGAATAATAATGTAGTGCCTAGTAATGTTGTGCCTCCTGCCGATTCCTAATAGTGTCCTAGATGCCAACCTGGTCGATGCTGACTCGTAGGTGGCCATCAACATCAATTTGCCAACTGATCCCGAAAACAGTGTTCGCGGGGGACCCTGGCTAACGGCTCTAACTGATCATGTAACCTCATATACATGCGCGATCAAAGGGAACGACTTGGAAGATGATGAAATTGAGTCGGTGTTGCTGAAAAAGTTTGGGGAAACTTTGTCCAGGGGCAATGATATGGTATCATAACCTACCTCCAATTCCATTGACTTATTTGCTATGCTTGTATATTCTTTTGTGAAGGCTCATGCCGAAGCCATCAAGGTCGAGACCAGACAGTCGGATCTTTTCAAGGTCATACAAAGGGATAATAAGATGCTTAGGGAGTTCGTGTCAAGATTCCAAATGGAATAGGCGGATCTGCCACCAGTTATGAATGATTGGGCCATTCAGGCATTTACTTAGGGGCTTAACCCCCGAAGTTCCATGGACTTTCATCAGCTAAAAACAAATTTAGTGTACCCAATGGTAACCTGGGCTGACGTCTACAACAGGTACCAATCTAAGGTCAGGATCAAAGACGACCAACTCGGGGGTCCTTCTGGATTTGTTTACCCTTTTAGAACAGATAATAGAACTAAGAGATCCATTTATCAAGAGCCAAGGCCGGTCCGAGATCAATATCATCCATACAATACAGATCGGAGGGGAAACAAATTCGGGCATCACCCAGCTAGGAACAAGATGAGATATAATTGAGGGCCGAGCGACCGGGGCCAAATGAGCAAGAGCGGGTTTGACAAGTCGCTTGGAAGTAGGGAAATACCAAGATTATCGGAGTACAATTTTAATGAGGATGCTGCCATCATCGTGTCGGCCTCCACAGGCACTCCCAAAAGAAAAGAAATAATTCGATTCATTTTATCCATAAGGCACATCAAAGAGACCAAGCGGCCCCGTCCATTGCAATCAGATCCTGCCTAGAGGGATCCTAATTTGATGTGTAAGTATCACGACACTTATAGTCATATGACCGAAGATATGTGATGACCCAAAAGGTCATCACTTATTTTTAAATTAAATTCTGTGTTTCGAGGCCTTAAAAACCTCTTTCAGCATCACCTTGATTTGCGTGCGTAGTCCGAGCGCGTAGCCGGAAATTCTAGATGTGAAATCTGTGAAAAATGATAAAATTTGGCTTTAAAATAAATTAAGTTGACTTCGGTCAATATTTTGGATAAACAGACCCGGACCCTTGATTTGACGATCCCGGAGAGTCCGTAGGAAAATATGGGACTTGGGCATATGCCCGAAATTGAATTCCGAGGTCCCAAGCCCGAGAAATGAATTTTTGAAAGAAATTATTTTCTAAAAAATATAAAAGTTTTTGACAGTGAAATGTTATGTGAAACCTATGGTATCGGGCCCGTATTATGGTTCCGGAGCCCGATACAGGCTTAATATGATTTATATGTATTGTCGGTAAAATTTGGTAAGAAACGAACTTGAAACGACGTGAATCGGATAGTTATTGAGAAAATTGGAAATTTGAAGTCTTGAGAAAGTTTCTTGATTTTGATGCTAAATTCATAGTTGTTGATGTTATTTTCGTAATTAGAATGCACGAGCGAGTGCGTATGATATTTTTGAAGTTGTGTGTATGTTTGGTTTGGAGCCCCCAGGGCTCAGGTGAGTTTTGGATAGGCCATAGGGTGGATTTTTAGACTTAGAAAGTTGTAGATTTTAGTTGGTGTGACCAGGCCTGCAGGCTTTGTATTTGCGAAGCCTGGATCGCAAATGCGAAATAGCCCAGGCCTGTCCTTGCTCGCAAATACGAGGTTTTGGATCTCAAATGCGATCACCCCTATTTTCTGCTTGAGGTCGCAAATGCAAACTTTGTGTCGCAATTACGAAGTCGCAAATGCGACATTTTCCTTCGCAAATGCGAAAGTCCCAAATTTCTGAAGGGTTCGCAATTGCGAACCCCTGTTCGCAATTCCATAACTGTAGCCTGCAAATTTTTATACTAGCCGAAAAACAAACCTTTTTCACATCTTTTCAAAACAAAAACTCCCTAGGGCGATTTTCCAAGAGCAACTCTTCTTCTAAATCGATTGTAAGTCAATTCTTACTAGTTTCCTTCAATCATTAACATCTTCTAACATGCGTTCAACTCAAAATCAATAATTTTTATGGAAGAAATTATGTGTTTTGGGTAGAACCTAGGTTTTTCAAAAAAAATAGGGATTTGGACCTTGATTTGAGGTCTGATTTCAAAATAAAGTATATATTTGAGTTCATGGGTGGACGGGTAGTCGATTTTTGGTTCGAACCTCGGGTTTTGACCATGTGAGCCTGGGACTGATTTTTGACTTTTTGGGATAGGCTTTAGAAAACTTATTTCCATGCATTAGAAATTGTTTATTTGGCATTCATTGATATAATTAAGTAACTTGTGACTAGATACAAGCAAATTGGTGGTGGAATTATGAGTAAAGCTATAGTTGAGGCTTGAACTGAGTTTGTGGCATCGAGGTAAGTGTTTGGTCTAACCTTAGCTTGAGGGAATAGGAGTTTGATCTTGTATGCTACATGTTATGTCGCTACATGTTATATGTTGATTACACCGTATAGATGTGGTGACGAGTATCTATATGTCGATGTCAAGCATGACCGTGAGTCTTAAATTGAAATTTATTGTGTTATTGAGAACAATTATGAATGCCTAAGTTGTTCACTCTCTGTGTTAAGCAAGGTTTATAATTATTCTCATAGAGATTACTCATGGTTGAGCATTTGTGTTAGTTGAGGTAGTAGATATTGGAACAAGTTTGGTTATAGCTGATTTTCCCTTGCCGGGATGTGTTCATTCTTATTGTTGACTTCCTTACCGGGATAGTGTAGTTCTTATTGATCCCTAGCCGGGACTCTTGTTATGGTTTATGTTGATTGTATATCTGGATAGGGTTGCACACCGCAACAATGACATATTTGGATCGGGTTGCATGCCACAACAATGATATATTTGGATCGGGTTGCACGCTGCAACAATGATATATTTGGGTCGGGTTGCACGCCACAACAATGAGATATTTGGATCAGGTTGCACGCCGCAACAAAGATATGATTGGGTTGGGTTGCACGCCGAAATAGTGATAAATGATATGGATTGGGTTGGACGCCGCAACAGTGTGGTTATATGTTGGGATCGGGTTGTGCGCCGCAATAATTGTTGATACAAAGTGTTTATGGATGGAATTTAAGTCCCTTGTTGTTTCGTTGTAAATTCTAAGTTGTCCTTGTGCCTTGTTCTTGATTTACTGTTGAAACTGATATACCCCGCAGCATGTACCCCCTCCCATCTTTACTTGTTTATTTCTATTTATATTCTGTTGTATATTATATAAGTGCACGGGTTTATTTGGTAGTCTGGTCCTAGCCTCATCACTACTTCGCCGAAGTTAGGCTAGGCACTTACCAGCACATGAGGTCGGTTGTGCTGATACTACACTCTGCACTATTTTGTGCAGATCTCAGTGCTGTAGATTTCGGACCGCAGTGAGGTTTCAGCTTCCTACTTACCAGGCGACCCGAAGTAGTCGTGCAGGCGTCTGCAGGCCTTGGCGTCTCCCTCTATCTATTTTCCTGCTTCTCTTATGTAGTTCTAGAGACAATATTTTGTTATTTCTTTCAGACCCTTATTTGTAGTACTCTTAGACAGTCTGTGAAGTTGTGGCACCAAATCTTGGGTGGTTTTGTTATCGGATAGTAGTAGTAGTAGTAGTAGTAGTAGTAGTAGTAGTAGTAGTAGTAGTACTGTAAAACTTGAAATTTATTTCTTTCGCATGTTAAATTATGTTGCTATAAATTGTTGATGCTAGGTCATTAAATAAAATGAAAATGGAAAACAAGTTAAATAGTTTAGTTAGTTGGCTTGCCTAGCTATCACTAGTAGGCACCATCATGACTTTCGAGGGTGGAAAATCCGGGTCGTGACAATTACCAACAATTAAGAGAAAAATTGCTCGATTGTTCAACAATGGGCACCTCCAAGAATTCCTAAGCGAGTTTACCAAAAATCACTTCAAAAATAGGGACGCCAACAATCAGGTTGAACAAGAAGAGCCTCAACACGTAATCAACATGATCATTGCGGGGTCGATGTCCCCCAAGGGCCAATGATAAAACGCACTAAGGTTTTATTATTTACCCGGGATTACGTTCCGGAAGGAGCTATCTCGTTCAGCGATGAAGATGTCAAGGGCATCGTACAGCCTCATAACGGTGCACTAGTAATATTTTTACTTATCAATAAAGCTCGGGTTAGACGTGTGTTGATTAATCCAGGTATCTCAGCCAACATCATCAGATCGAGGGTCGTATATCAACTAGGGTTATAGGATCAAATCATACCAGTGTTCCGGGTGTTGAATGGGTTCAAGATGGTATGTGAGACCATGAAAGGAGAGATAACTTTGCTGGTAAATACTGTCAGGACAACCTAAGAAATGATTACGTGATCGAAGGGGATATGAGGTACAATACTTTGTTTGGAAGGCCATGGGTCCATAACATGAGGGCGGTACCTTCGACCTTACACCAGGTGCCGAAATTTCCCACGCCGAAGGGAATCAAATGGTCTACAGAGAATATATGGCCGCAAGGGAAATGTTTGTTGATCATTGGAATGATCCTCGTGCCCGTGATCTCAACATCAAGAAGCATGGAACCAACCAAAAAGAAGAAACAAAATAGCAATCAATGATACCGGCCTCAGCCGAACCATAGAAACAGGAAGAACAATGAGGGAAGATGAGGATGATTATAGTGTCCCGAGATAATTCGTATCACCCGATGACACCGACGCCACCAAATCAATAGTCGAGGAGTTGGAGCAAGTTATATTAATCGATCACCTACCAGATCGAAAGGTATACCTAGGCATGGGATTAACCCCCGATCTCAGGAAAAAACTTATTGATTTTCTTAAAGCTAACGTCGATTGTTTTTTCTGGTCCCATCTAGACATGACATGGATCCCACTAGAGGTAACCATTCATAAGTTGAGTTTGGATCCGAAGTTCCATCTAGTCAAGCAAAAGAGAAGGCCATAGTATGAGATTAAATATGCGTTCATCATGGATGAGGTATCCAATCTTCTAAAAATAGTTTCCATCCGGGAAGTTAAATACCCGGATTGGTTAGCTAATATAGTGGTAGTACCTAAAAAGGAAACAAACTGAGGATGTGTGTAGATTATAAGACTCTAAACAAGGCATGTACAAAGGATTCTTTCCCTTTGCCTAACATCGATCAAATGATCGACGCGACGGCCGAACATAAGATACTCAATTTTCTCAATGCCTACTCCGGGTATAACCAAATTTGGATAGAGATCAACCCTAATAAAATAAAGGCCATAGAGGACATCACCGTAGTCGACAATGTCAAGGCAGGTCAAAGATTGACTGGGCAGATTGTCACGCCCCGACCTTGGGGCACAACTAGCGCTCAAACGAGATATCCCAGTCAAGCAATCCTACTTGATGCCTTCTACCCGACCTTACCCATGAATAAAGTGAAGAAGTGCACTAATTGTTAGACAATGAGGGGATTTCATGAACAACACCAATTTCATTACCATTGGTTACTTCATTTACAGTTCCCAAAATACATTACACATTCGTAGTTTAGAAGTGGAAACATGTGATACATATACAATATTTCAAGTTTTACTTGCCAAAATCAACATACAACCCACACTATGTCTATGGAGCCTCCAATGGATACAAAAGAGTAATGTGATGGTGTCGGCAACAAGTTCCCAGCTACACCTTAAAACACTATACATATAGAATAAAAAGTACAAGACCCCGATAAGAAGTGGTACTCACCAAGTCCGCTGAGAAGAGGGTGTACTGCTATCACTGATCGATACTACCTACTGTGGAACCACCTGCATCTATTAAAGATGCAGATCCCCAGAAAAAGGGGATAGAATAGTACTAATATGTAAGACTAAACACCTTCAAAATGAATCAGGTAATAGTACAAAGAGAAAGAAACATGAAATCAATGAGAGTCTTAAATAATATTAAAGCATCAAGTTAAGAGAAAGATAATTTTTCAAGTAAACATCACTATTTTTAAATTGGGAGATCTTTAGTATCGATACACCATCGTGCCTTTAGCACAAAGTCCGATCTCATCTCGATTGGCTAAGTCATCTCACCTCAATACATCCAATTAAAATACCACTATGTGCACGACATGGCGTTCGATCTTCGCCCTATCGGCTAAGCCGTCTCATCACAATGCCGTATGGTCAACATCACTTTCTGCTAGCAATCATCTCATCGCAATTAAGGAAAATAATATCAACACATCAATCTCATCCCAATTAGGGGAATAATCTTAACACATCAATCATGAGGATTTACCCCTCAATCACTTCTACACCGGCATATGTAGTTTCGGGGTTAGGTCGTTTCAACCTACCCTTCTTCGCTGACTAAACGATAATCCAAAAAAATTTATTATATAATGAAGTTAAAACTCATTTCATTACATTTCACACTTCCTTTTATTGCATTGGCTCCACGGGCCACACGGGTAATTTTCATTCTTGGCACGATGGCCACTTTTATATTTCATACTCACTTCTTTCACTTTCAAGCATTATCATAGATTATCAATAGTAAGGGCATTTGTAATCAAGACTTTAAACATGTATATGAGCAATAGAAGTCCTAAACACATTGAGTTTTCCGTCCAAGAATAAGGCATGATAAATCTTGCATTTGAACCATGAATTGAAGTTATAGCATTATGATACATAAACCATACTTGAATACTTTCGCGAAGGAGATCATAATATAAGAGGAGTAAATGAAACACATTTTGAGCATATAATTTCGACACAATGATTCTTTGAAATAACTGAATATACTCGGAATGGATCGGAACGTGGGAATTAGAAACTTGAGCCAATCATACTTGAATCTTACGAGAACATCACAGAATTTGACTTTACAAGAGAGGTTTAGCCAACATACCTCACTTGAGCTTTACTTAGGTTACTAGCATGTCCAAACACTCCTAGCAATTTAAATCTATAGGAAAATGATAAAATCGAAACATAATTAGACGGATTCTTATGATATAAGTCTCTTGGGAATTTCATCAAACACCTATTATGACTACAAGGCTCTACAATGATATTCCCTTCCCCCCTCAACTAATTTCAACAAGAATCTACCTGAAATAGTTCAATAACCCCACATACTACCTCTTATTGGCACATGCATGGCTTATCTCGAACTCCGCAACTTACTTAAACCCATAACAGTTGCATGGAGTTTTTAAGATAAGGTTTTGCGCGGATAGTTGATAGTCTAGTGAGTGGTTTCCTTGAATCTTCAAGTTTGGGGCAAAATTTGATGATCAAAGCACTTAGGGATTCCTCCTCTATCTCAAAAGCACTCCCGTCTATCTAAAATAGCCGTTTAAACCAGCCAAAATAACCCCAATGTTATTTTGTAAGAAATGGAGTCGGGTTATAAAAATAGAAAATGGATCTTCCGAACCTAGCTATGCGGTCACAAAGTGCACTGCAGATTTGGTCTGCAACCCACAATAATGGTACCAAAAATTGGGTTGTTTGGGTTAGGTCTGCGGCAGGTATGCAATCCGCAAACCAGTTATGTGGTCATATAGAGCACCACAAAAGTCTCCTTCTAGATTTTTTCATGATAAATCTGCGACATATGTGTGATCCGCAAAATAATTATGCGGTCGCAAAGTTGACCGCAAAACGACCTCCAAAATTGGCATTTTCTTCTGCCCCACTCCGCGATGGATTTATGGTCTGCGGAGTAGTTCTGTGGTCGCATAATAGACCTCAGAAAAGGCCATGTTCTACAACAATTTTCCTTCCAACTTCCCAGCGCATTACACAACCCAAAAGTATGTACCGTGGTGAGCTTGCGATTTGTAAAGATTATCCATGACCTACAAACACGATAGCCTACCTCGGTACTATGAAACCCCAATTTTAGGTAAAATTTTACGGCGTCTTACACCCTACTCCGCTTAGGATCATTCATCCTCGAATGAGGAGTAGAAGCCACCTAAAACACCCAGCATATCTCATCTTTTCTTTCACACATCTCAATCCCCCAAATTCTGGCTAACTCCCTAAATTTCCAAAAATTTTGGCAGAGTTTCCCCTGTAATTAGGCCTATCCACCTGTCCGAGAATCCAGAAACCATTCCTAACAACATATATATAATCCAATGTTGTAACTGTCATGAAAACAACACCAACCGTGACCTTATAAATATTATGTTATTGGAAAGGAGCATCCTTAACATAAATCAGTACAAGTGGAACATAATTCATAGAAAGTAAGAGCTTACCATTTTCATAGAACATAACTACATAGTTACTTAAACAAATGTGGATATTTCTTCTTCATCTCTTCCGCGACCTCCCAGGTGGCCTCCTCCACATGTTTATTTCGCCACAACATGTCACGACCCCAAACCCGGTCGTGATGGCGCCCAACACTAATGCTAGGCAAGCCCGACCATTCACTCTCTCAACCCGAGCATGAAGCTCAAAACCAATTAATTAAATACTTAAATAAAATATCAATACTCATAGTTGAAATACTCAAATAAAAATAATACGAAACACTAACATAAACTGTAACTCCCAAAGACCTGGGGTTCATGAGTCTAGAGCCTCTAAATAATACAGAGTCAAGAACCCTCAACAATAACCATGTTCTAAAATGCTGAAAGGATAAAAGGATAGGGGAGGAGTCGGGTCCTGCGGACGTCAAACAACTACCTCGACAACTCCTGAAAACTCTGGAAGCAGCAACTAGCTCAACTAAGCTCCCGAAGTACCTGAATCTGCACATAAGGTGCAGGGAGTAAAGTGAATACTTCCAACTCAGCGGTAATAGACATGTATAATGTCTGACAGTAAGAAATCCAAAAATAGCACAATGTAAATCTATAACCAATTAGTCTATACATTTAACAATGAAACAGCAACAGGTAATGACAGGTAGGACAGATAGAAAATGATGCATGAATGCAATGCAATGCACATGACCACTACGGCGCGTAGCCCGATCCATTTAATGTCGACAGCGCTCACTGGGGGTGTGTACAGACTCCGGAAGGGCTCCTACAGCCCAAGCGTAATATAATCATAGCATTCGCTACGGCGTGCAGCCCGATCCACAATCAGTCTAGTTATATATGCATGCAAGCCACACGGGCACAATCAAGTTTACCATTTTCGGTTCCATTTAATAGGTATTATAGTTTAAGTGATT